>PVHP010011099.1:0-45960 GCA_004024765.1 Zapus hudsonius
CCCCCCCCATAAACTGTGCCTGGTTTGGAAATTCATCTCAGTGGCTGAGGCTGACTGTGACGAGTGGCCTCTGGCAAAAGAGAACATGGCTCCCAGGCTTTGGCTTTTTGATTCCTTAACAGTCCTGTTTGGGTCTAGTAAAATTAGGATTGTCTCAAATGGAAGATAACGGATTTTTGCAAGACCTGGCATAAACACAATCTACTCAAAATGGTGAAGCAGTATTCAGATGTTATCAAGTCTCCAAACAAGCTTGAGCAAGTATTAAGAGAAAAAAGGTCACATAGTATCTTACATTGGCATGGCAATTAAAACCACTTGCAACACACATATATTTTTTCTTTTTTAAAAAATATTTTATTTATTCATTTTTAAAGCAGAGAGAGAGAGAGAGAGAGAGAGAGAGAGAGAGAGAAAGAGAGAGAGAGACAGAGACAGAGAGAGAGAGCGCCCATGTGCGCACCAGGGCCACCACCTTGTGGGTCTGGTAGGGAATTGAACCGGGGTCCTTAGGCACAGGAGGCAAGTGCCTTAACTGCTGCACCATCTCTCAAGCCCGCAACACTTAAATTTTAACTCTCTTATCAAATCAAAAAATAATTTTTTTTTATAGAAAAAGAAATTAGACTTGAGATACATAGTAGGTCTTATAGCCAGCAGGAGGCAGTGCTGGGAAGCATTAATGAGTGGACACAAGGGGCAACAATTTCTACATTCAAGATACTCAATGTTGCTTTGGAGAAAGGGCACAATTTCAGCAAATGCCTGGAATCATTTATGGAATAAATACTAGATTAGAAAAATAATTCTGTTTCTGGGTGGTAAACAGTCATTCTATCTATAATGTCTGAATACTGATTGCCCTGAGTAGTGTCACCTTAACCTGTGCTAGTTGATTTTGTTGATTCATGGTTATAGACAATATCCTTAACTCAGAAGGTTGTTTTGCAAATATAAGCTGTCTTAAAGGGCTCAAAGGAAGAGTAAATGACTCTGTATGACTGATTCATTCACTAGAATTTAGTGTCCCTGTACATAGAAGGTACATAATCTGCTACCTGAATTCAGAAAACCTCAATTGGGGGCAAGTTAGTAGAGTCAACTTCTTCACAGGCCTTTTCTATCCCTAATAAAATAGCTATTAATTGCCCTATCCACTTTCTAATCTAGGTAGCCAGAGTTCAGGCTTATTTTGTTTGAGTGTGTGTATGTATGAATGTGTAACAGCAAACATACGGAGGTTAGAGGACAATGTTGGGGTGTTACTCCTCTACTTTCACTTTGCTTGGGTATAGTCTCTCTCGTTTTTGCCACTGGGAAAGCCAGGCTTTCTGGCCCCATGTGCTTTGGGATTCTTCTCACTTTGCTTCCTATTAACACAGGCATGCTAGAATTTACAAATGTGTGCCACTTTAGTGTTTGGCTTTACATGGGTGCTGGGAATCATACTCAGGTTGGCAGGTGTGTGAAACAAGTACCTTTAACTTCTGAGCCATCTCCCAGCCTCTAGATTTTTAACTCTATTCTTCTAGACTGGCATTTTCTATTATAAATATATCTGTCCCTCAAAGTATACACAATTTTGATAGGAAAGGTTAGAATTGCAGCTAGTAAAGGTTCTTGAGCAGAGAAAGAATATGGAAATACTTTGGAAAATTGGGGTAACATTTGCTGATTTAAATGGTTATTGGGTACCTATATATCATATTGGATTTACTAGGGCTTTGGTGAAATGGGCATTCCTGAACTGATCAGACATAACAAAGGAAGAATACCAGATAAAACTGCAGCTATCCTAGAGTCCTAGAATCATAACAGTGAGAAGAGAAATTATAAACATACTCAGCAAAAATCACTGTACTATCTGTGCTACATAAGATTTGTGCTAGGTGTTGGAGACACAGCAGTGTGTTAAGCGGGGAGACACTAAACCTCTTACACACAAATAACGTACACTCATCTCTTTAAAAAATTATTGTTGAAATGTCATGAAAAGTATGGACCTATTTAGTCTAAGAGGTCAGGGGAAATGTCTCAGAGTAAATGAGCTCTAAGAGATGAGTGAATTTAGCTGGGTGAAACAGGAAGGGATGAATGGAAGACAGAGAAGAAATTGTGCATGAAAGCTCTGAGGCAGTAATGACACATTCCATCTAAGACACTAGAAAAAACAGCATGGCTGAACCAGAGAGACATCTAAGATAAGCTTCATAAGGCCAGTGAGAGCCAGAAAGTGCAAGACCTTTAATTTTCATTTTTAAAACACTGCCCTGGTGATGTGTGGGAGAATTGAATGAAGAGGGACAAAAGTTGAGTTAGGAGGCTGTTAGACTACTGAAGCATTTAACCTGATCACATACATGGGTGGTTCTTTGAACCAACATAGGAACCACCTCATTTTAGTAGGAAAGACCATGAGTAGAGTTTGGAAAATACTGTTTCAAGTGGCTGTGAATCATGTGTGGAGATGTAAGAAAGAAGTCAGGTAATTTTGATGCCCAAGTCTAGCTTTAGTCTAAACTTGAGCTGTAAATATGAGTGTTAATAAAAAACAGATAATAGGTAAAGCCAAGAAAGAAGATCATTTAGATAATATAGTATAAAAATGGTGCATTACTTTTCTCACTATTGTAACAAAATACCTGATAAAAGCAACTTAAGGAAGTAACAGTTTATTCTGGCACAGCTTAAGTGTGCAGTCCGCCATGGCAGGGAAAGTCTGAGAGCAAGAGCAGCTCTTGCTGTGGCAGCAGTAGGTCCCATTTTGTCCAATTGGGAAGCAGAGCAAGATGAACACTGGTGCTCACACCACACTTTCTTCGGTCCAGGACTCCAGCACATTCAAGGTGAGCTTTCCACCTCAGTTAAACATTCCTGGAAAGGCCCTCACAGATGTGCCCAGAGATTTGTATCCTAGTTGAATCTAAATTCAGTCAAGTTGATAACCAACGTTATTAACCTTCACAAGAAGCTAGGACCACAATTGGAGGAACTCAAAGATCTAGTAAAGATGGAGAATGAAAGGAAACCCTGATGTGGTGTTAGCAAATCAAGAGGAAATAGACAATGGTCCCCAAAGTTAGCAAGACAGCGATAATATTTGGTCTAGTGACAGAGAAGCCCCCCCATGATCTTAAACCTACTTTGTGAAATGGGACAGTGGACACTAATCTTGTACCTCATTAACAATCGTTTCTATCTTGACAATCTCAGCCCAAACATGATTGAGTTTGAGCTGGCGCCTGCACCCTGCCAAGAAGGGCTGCCATAGCTGCGTGCCCTGCAGTCTGTCGACAGGCTGGTTATTAGCTGGACACTGACCAGCAAGGATATTTCTTCTCTAGGCTTGGTTAACCAAGACATGGCTGAACCACGTGTCACGACAGGGACCCTCTGAGGCTCCAAGCTTGCACAGGCCTCACAGAGAAGTAGACTGGAAGATAAGATTAGGGGTGTTTACCCTGCATGTTTCTGTAGTCTCACAGGACCCTACCTCCTACCTTTATGGCCACTGGGGGGGGGGGGTTTCCAGAGATCTGCAAACGATCGGAAGAATTGAAATGGAAGCTGATTTTGATTTGTGAAGAGTCTTGTCTTTTTACTGAATAAACTTTGTACTTCCGTAAAACAAAAATTCACTTTTAGTAATCTTTGAGTTTATGTGTCATGGGTAGCATCATCTGCACATTCTAGTTTTACTAGTAAAATGCTTAATATACTACAATAAGTCATAAAATTTATATGGGGTGGCTAAGGAGCATAAGAGGGGAGACAAATCTACTCTTTTCTCAATTAGTATCAGGTCTCTTAAGTCTCTTTTCGTACCAGCATTCTGCTATGCTGTGTGTGATTCAAATATTTAAAGATACAGTATGTAGTTTTTCCACACAGTTCAGCCTCTCAAGTCAACTTCTTCAACTGGTTTTCAATGTTACCAGCCATGTTTTAGACCTGGAAACAGGTTGTGCTGAACTTTTCAGAGACCACATACTGATCTCCAGCACAGTGTTCTCCAAGGGTACTTTTGGGTCATTCTGACTCTTTTCGGAACAATTTTACCATGACACACTGAAGAGCGTGGACTTACTGAGCTGAGAGAACCCAGCTCAGAGAGACGCACTGGAAGTCTGGCAGTTTTCTACTATTTAGCCATCTTCTTAGAGTGCGGAGGCAGCCCAAACTTTCTGGACCTAACCACCTTGGTCTTGAACACCTCAGGCTTAACCATTCGCCTACTTGACACGTGAAACTTGCATTTCCTTTTAGTTGGAAGTTTCTGAAATTCTCATGTACTTAAGAAGGGTAAATGGAACAGATTTTAAACGAAACGCACGAGGTTAGGTTATGCTTGTCACGCTCAACTGTATCTCTCTCTCCTCTCTCTCCCCCTCTAGTCTTAGACCGCAGGGTCCAGCAGGCAGATCCTGCCCTCTGCTGTTAGGAAGCCGGGCAGAGCGGGTTGGTGTTCCACCGATTCACACACAGTGTTTCCATGTGTGCTTACGTCTATGCCCTGAGACAGCGTCTGGCTCCACCAGGCAGCCACCGGCTGTGGGGGTCGCGGGCCTCCGCTTCGGAGATCCCCACTAAACACCACCAGGGGGGCGGCCTGGCAGCCAGAAGCCAAAACCGGTCAGGGAGGTCACGACCGAGGGTCGGGGACGCGGCGGCCACCGCGCTCCCGCAGCGTGGTGGAGGGCCCTTTACCTGCTGCCGGTCCCCACCAGGTACGTGTTGGTGCCTTGCAGCGTCATGGGGCCCGGGTTACAGCCCAACACGCGCACCACCCGAGAGGACAGCCGCTCGACGCGCTGCAGCGTGGCAGCCATCGCTCGCCGCCGCCGACGTCGCGAAACCGCGAAGGCCGGGTGGGCGGGGCCCGCGGTCACCTGATGCCTTTGCGCAAGGAGGGCCGGTGGGGCTTGGAAGCTAGGCGGGGTCGGGGCCTGAGGTCACGTGACGCCACCGCGCGAGGAGGGCCTGTGCGGATCTGAAGCCTGGAGGGGCGGGGCCTAGGGTCACGTGACGCCGCTTGTGGAGGCCATCGCGGCTGGACCGCTGGGCGGGGCGGGCCTTAGATCACGTGACACAGCGTGCAGCGTGCGGGCGTGGCTGGGCAGCTGGCCAGGGCGAGGCCTGAAGTCACGTGATACTGCGTGATTGGGGCTGGCCCGGCTGGGCGGCTGGAATGGGCGGGGCATTAGATCAAGTGACTCGGCGTGAGTAGGGCAGACGTGGCTGGGTAGTGGGGCGGGGCCTGAGGTCACATGATACGTGAGACGGGCTGGCGGCGCTCCGCAGCTGGGGTGGGCGTGGCGTGGTGTGAGGTCACGTGACGGTCGCGGGCTGCTGGCATCGGAAAGGAGACCGCTGACAAGGTGTGACGCGGCATGAGGCGCGGGTTCCGCCCCCGCGTCCTCCCTGGACTTTGTGCCCGGAGCTGGATGTTGACCTACGAGGCGGTTGCCGTGGGGTCCGGGGCGGGCCGGGCGGGGACAGCTGAGCCGCGCCTGCCTGCGGTCGCCCGCTGCTCCCGGTCCGCGTCTCTGGGGTCCCGGGGCCGCCTGCGTGTGTCGGTAGAGGTCATGGAGCTCTCTGGAGCTGGACCGGGTCATCAACTCCCCGTTTAAGAGGGAGTCATGAACGCCGTGAAAGGACACAGGTTCTATGATTTCCTCAAGCTGGGACAGTTGCGCACTACCACATACTCCCTGTCATAACCCAGTCTGTAGAAATCAGCAGTGGATGCGAATGCTGGGAAAGGCGTTTCAGCACTGTCTTTATTATCAAGGCAACAAGTCAATATTTCAGATTGGCTGAGAAACGTTTTTGCTATGTGAGAAACTTCTTTCTTGTGTCTCAACGTATTTAATAGAAAGTGTTTCCAAAGTGTTATCGGAGCAATCATCTGTCATCTTTGTGGTGGATACACTGCTTGGACTAGCCGTCCAAACCTTGCGTGTCATGTATTTACAGCCATCAGTTACTGGCTATTCAAGCGCAACGTCTCCATCTCCCCTCTTTGAAGCATTCTGCTGGAAAGTCAGTGAGCCTGCAGAAAATCATGGAGTAATTTCTGGAACAGTACTTTTCCTGAAACTCCAGGCAGCTGCTCCCACCATCCCTTAAAAATTAGAATATCCATTGTGCTTTTCATCTCGGTTTAATTTAGTGCCAGCCTTCTAGTAAATGATTAAAAAGTCAAATGGTATACACAGAGTCATACAAGGAGACACTCCTAGAAGAATACAGGTGACAGATGATGCATGTGGTTAAAGTGATTGTAGCATATCTAGAAAAATCTAACCAGTTGGATACAGGGATTGAGTTCAGAAGAGAGATACAGACTGCAGTTACGAAATGAACGTTTGTGAATAAGTTCGTCAATATGGTATGAAGGTTAAGCTCCTTTCCCAGAGATAAAGACAAAGATTTTTACATTCTGTTCATTTACATTTATAATCATTATGTGCTTACGATGTACAAAGTATTATTGTAGACATATGGGGGTGTAAAAAGGGAATATAATAGTGTTGTTTTTTAGAGAGTCTTAACCAAAAGGAGACATACAGATCTTATTTTAATGTGAGTAAATTCTAGGAAAAAATGTACAGCTAAAGTGTTAAGATAGCGAGGAGGAAGGAGAAAGTGTTTGGAAGCTCTGAAAAGCTTATAGGGAAGGGGTTTTGAGGTAGTTCTTAAAGGATTGGTAGAACTTCAGCTAACGGTTATTCTACATAATAGAAAACCTTGGTCAAACATTTAGAAATAGAAAAAAATTTAGTGTTTACTTGGGGTTTGGTATAGTTTGGATCTGGAAAATACCCCAAAGGCTTACTTGCTCAAGGCTTGGTTCCCATCCAATGGCACGGTTGTGAAGTAATGAAACCTTTAAGGTGTGTCCAACCTGTTGTTCATATGCCACAAGAGGCCAAGGCTAGTATGAATGTGAATTAACACAAAATTATGAATTGAAACATCATGAGGTGTGTGTGTGTGTGTGTGTGTGTGTGCGCGCGCGCGTGTGTGTGTTGGTAACTCAATTGCATGGCTTTGGAGTGATGGCTTTGTAAATGATCAGTGTGTTGTAATGTCAACAGATTGGAAATGCCTGATAGGGCTCAGTGGAAGGTCCTTAGGTCTTTGGAGTGGGCCCTCATCTTTTACTTCCTGTCTGAGAGATGAGTAGCTTTGCTTTGCCGTATGCTGCTGCCATGATGTATTACTCCCCAACCAGAGATCTAAAAGCAGTAGTTCCACCTCATCGAAGGATAGAGACCCCCCCCCAACTGAGCCAAAGTAAACCTTTTTCTTTATAAGTTATCTCGTGTGGTTTTTACAGCAACAGAAAATTGCCTAACAGGGCTGGGGAGATGGCTCAGCAGTTAAAGGTGCTTGCTTGCAAAGCCTGCCAGCCCAGGTTTAATTCTCCACTACCCACATAAAGCCAGATGCACAAAGTGGCACATGCTTCTGGAGTTTGTTTGCAACAGCAGGAAGGCCTTGGCATACCCATACTCATTCTCTCCTCCCTCCCTCCCTACCTCTTTCTCTCCCTCACTCTGTCTTCAATAAATAAAAATATTTTTGAAATATTAATAATCATGCTGAAGGCATAGGGTTTGAAAAGCATGCAGATTGAAAAAAAGTAGGTCAAAGTTAATGGCACCTTGTAAATTCTTTGTCACATATTTCCGGTTTAAGAATCTGTCTCCTTTCAAACGGCTTGTTATCCAAATTATATATTCTTTTTAAAATTGCTTTTTAGGTCTGTATACAGAGTGATAGGTCATATGTTGACTTAGAATCTTTTGTGTATATATGCAAGAGCTGTCCAGCAGGGTGATATGGGAGTTATATTTTATGTTTTTGAAGGACCCTCCATTCAGATTTTCATAGCAGCTGCACAAGTTTACATTCCTCCCAGCAGTGAATAGGATTTTTCTTTCCTCATATTCTTGCTAGCATGTGTTTTCTTGATGATAGCCATTCTGGCTGATTTAGTTTAAATCATATATTTCTGAGGATGTTGAATACTTTTTCAAATGTTTTCTATTTCTTCTCTTGAGGAATGTCTATT
This sequence comes from Zapus hudsonius, assembly GCA_004024765.1. Classification (NCBI taxonomy): domain Eukaryota; kingdom Metazoa; phylum Chordata; class Mammalia; order Rodentia; family Dipodidae; genus Zapus; species Zapus hudsonius. The sequence continues at coordinate 8,081 of PVHP010011099.1, forward strand.
CATTTCTTTAGCTTTTTTATTGATTGGATGATTTGTTTTTTTTAATGTGTGCCATTTTTGTAGCTCTTTATATATCCCAGATATATATCCCATGTCTTATATATAGTTGGGAAAGGTTTTCTCTCCCATTCTGTACACTAACTATTCACTCTGGTCTTTATTTCCATTGATGTGTAGACATTTTTAAGTTTAATGTAATGCATTATTTTGATGTTGTATGAATGGGATATTTCCCCTCACAAACTATATTTTCTTAAAAATTAAATGATAAATACACGGAAGCCTGGAATCTACATGTAAAGAAAGAACCATGGTATTTCTTCTCCTCAGTGAGATAGATATAAAGGGGTATAGTGTAATCATGATATGCAGACTCTTATCACTAGATTAGAAAATGTCACATGTGACTCACAGGTGATTTCAGTTTCATTTCAGCCTTCGATCCTAAAGGATTATTTACTCACTCTTTATCCGTTTTCAGTGAAGAAGAATAAACGATAACATAAAGATTTTGCAGAAGGGATTTTGAGTTAAACAAGGCTTTATATACGTGACAAGTAAGTCCATTTTCACATGTGTTAAATTTGGTTGAGATTTGAAGGTTTTCTAGTTTTTCTTCTAATTTCTTCTTTATTGCAGAGAGATTATGTATGAGGGCAAAGGTTATATATTTTGACTGGCAGCCAGGTAGCTGCATCCGGTAGGGTGATCTCTGAATAAAATTGTATTGAAGTTCTTATTTAGTCAGTAAGTAGAAGGCAAGGTGGTGGTGTTTTTCCTAGGGTGGATGGAAGAGTGATCAACTCAGTCAAGTTATGAAACTATGTAGTTATTGAAGGAGTTGTAAGATGTTGTTATGAGAGTTTTGATGCTTCTCAGCCTGCCGTGTAGATTTATTTCTTGTTGGAATTATGTTGCGCTCAACTAAATTAGGAGTATGGATATTGCTATATCAGATTAGTCTGTTGAGTCTAAAATGTTCTGCCAATAATGCAATTTCTGTTTCATCACAGTGAATCCTTCCACCTTGCAAAATGTCACATAAGCCTGCTGTGTCTCTCTTTTTCATGTTCTGTAAAGGAAATTTTACTTATGGATGGGTTCATAAATGTACATATAGGTCACTTCAGTATTAATCTGTAATTTTAAGTTATTTACATTCAAAATCCATGAAATTTCAGCTCAATAGTCAAATTGTATTATTCATACCATATTAAATTATAAAGGTTTGTTACAAAGAATATGGAAAACTAAAGATTTTTATTTTTCATAGAAAGATTAAAATACTTTTTAATATTACTCTGAAGAATTTTAAATAAAATGCTTATAGGTGGTAAAAATAAGAACACAGTAAGTACTAGTTTGTATGTTACTTTAGTAACCTTTTACCTTCTGGCTTTTAAAGTAATAAATGTTTTTTATAGAAAATAGTATGTTTAAAAAGAATAGCATTGGGCATGATGGCACACACTTTTAATCTCAGCACACAGAGCCATCTCTCATTCCCAAACCATTTTATTGTTATACAAAAAAGGCATTGTATAAATATAGCAGTTCATAACATGTAGTATAAAATCTGAGACAAAGTGCAAAAGACAGAAATCTGCCTTTTTTTTTGGTTTTGTGTGTGTGTGTGTGTGTGTGTGTGTGTGTGTGTGTGTGTGTGTATGAGTGGGAATTAGAGTGCACATTTATATTGTGTGTGGAGGTCAGAAAACAACTTTCGGTACCAGTCCTTGCCCTTCACCTCATTTCTGGCAAGCTCTTTTGTTGTTTACCTCTCTGTTTGCCAGGCTAGCTATTTGGAAATCTTCTAGGTAATTCTCTTGTCTTCACTTTCCATCCCATCATAGGTGTACTGGGATCACAGATGTTTGCCACAACTTTCAGCTTTTACACTAGGCCTGAACTCAGGTACTCAGGCTTGTATGACAAGTACTTTATCCACTGAGCAATCTCCCCAGAAAAATCTGATTTTGTGTTTATATGAAATGTTAGCAATTAGGAAAATAAAGAATACTGGAGTCTGATAAATCTTGCCATCTCAATGCATTTACAATATAGAGATCCTAATAGTATTATCAATATCCTACATTTGCTATAAGAATTAAATTGGGGCAATTACTACATTTTGCTCAGTGTGCTAAGTTAGCTCTCTAGAGTGGAATAAACATTTTTCACTCATCACCAAGACTCCTCATAAGCATTATTTACTATTATTATTTTTAGTTTTAAGAAATCATAGACATTCATGACTGTAATTCCAGTACTCAGGAGGCTGATATAGTTGGATCACTGTTAATTCAATTCAAATCACTGTTAATTCTGGGCTGCAGAGTGAGTTCCAAGTCAGCCTGGGCTAGAGTGAAATACAGTTTTAAAATGCCAAAAAAAGATTAAAAAAATACACAAGTACTTGAATGTGTTCTAAAACTTAAACAATACAATATGGAAACAGAAAATAAATGACTGGAGTTTTTATTAACTTTCTATTCTGAATTCCCTTCCACTCTCCATATATAATTAAAACACAAATGGTATGCTTATTTCCTTACATTTATTTTGGTCACTAATTAGAGATCTTTTGAAGTCACCAGACCCAAAGCTGTTTCATACATAATGATTGCAGGATCGGTCTTTAATGTGGAGATATCATAATTTACTAAACTAGGCCTCTCAACTATCATTTAGTTAGTTTTCAGGTTTTTTTTGTTATAAACAATAGTATATAATTTTGTGTAAAATTGTGAATATTTCTCTAGGCTAGAACCCTACATAGAGTTTATGGGTCAAAAGTGTATTAAAAATATCTATAAGTACTATAACTTTGTTGAATATATTTTAACACCTTTATAATAGTCTATTTCATGAATCAGGCATTATTTACTATTTCCTTTTTTGTTTGTATATATTTATTGTACAAAACAATGGGTTTCATTAAAATATTTTCATGCATGTATATCATAGAGTTAACCTTACATCCCTTCTACCCTCTCATTTCCCCCCTTTGCTCTCCCTATTGGCTCCATCTTCTTTTTTTTAAAAAATATTTTATTTATTCATTTTCAAGGAGAGAGAGAGAGAGAGAGATAGATAGAGAGAGAGAGAGAGAGAGAGAGAGAGAGAGAGAGAGAGAAAGAGAATGCACCAGGGCCATCGCCCTGTGGGTCTGGCCCATGTGGGTCCTGGGGAATTGAACCCGGGGCCCCAGGCACTGGAGGCAAGTGCCCTAACCGCCGAGCCATCTCTCCAGCCCTGGCTCCATCTTCTTTCCAAACAGTATCCTCTCTGTGTTCTAGTCTTTCTTCAAAGATGAGATTCTACATATGAGAGAACACATTCAATATTTGTTAATCAGACTCTGGGTTCATTTACATGATGATTTTCAGTTCCATCCGTTTCCTGCAAATAGCATTTCATTTTTCTTTATAGCTCTGTTGTGTAATTATACTGCATTTCTGTATTTATCTCTTGATGGACATTTAGACTGATGCCATACCATGGCTATTATAAGCACTACTATACTAAGCATGGATGTGAAGACATCTCATCTTTTGGTGGTATTACTTAATCATATGGTAGTTCAGGCATTGATTTCTTCTTACTTACTGATTTCCATAGTGGATGTAGTAATTTACATTATAAGTAACTGCATAAGGGTTCCTTTTATGCTACATCCTCACCAGCATTATTGTTTGACAGTAGCCATTTTGACTAGCATGAGATGGAGTCTTAATGTAGTTTTTATTTATATTTCCGTGATGGCTAAGGATGTTGAACATTCTTTTCATATGCATATTGATCATTTTTTCTTTTGAAAGTTATCTCTCCAATTCATTACACATTTATTGATTGGATGACTTATTGTTTTGGTGTTTAACATTTGAGTTATTTATAGATTCTATGTACTAATCCTCTGTCAGATCAATAGCTGGCAATTTTTTTCCTCCATTTTTTAATATTGTATCTTCATACTGGTAGTTGTTTCCCTTGCTGTTCAGAAGCTTTTCAATTTCACATAGTCCTTTTTTTAAGTTTTTAATATAATTTTCCTATTATTTTATGGTACCTATAGGAGTCTTTTTCAGAAAATTATTGCCTTCATACTTTCAAAGTTTCATGTCTTATTTTCATCTTTGTTCTATTTTGAATTGATTTTTATATAGGGTGAGAGATAGGTATCTACTTTCATTTTCCTACTTGTGTATAGACCCATTCCCAGTACCATTTGTTGAAGAGCCCATTTTTTTTTCTGATACATATTTTGGCACTTTTGATGAGAATCAGAGAGCCGTGCTGTGTGAGTTGATTGTTGGTTCCTCTGTTCCATTTCACTGATCTATGTGCCTCCTTTTGTGCCAGTGCTGTGTTGCTTTTCTCTCTTGGGCTCTGAAGTATTATTTCAAATCAGCTAGCATGTAGGTTGCTTCCAATTTATTGATAGTACAATGGTCCTATAAGATGTATCTTTGTGATTAGGAGATATTTTAAAAGGATAATTACTTTAGTTTCAGAGGAGGTTGCCAAGTAGCAATTTCTACTTATGAGACTTAACTTTTCCAAATATAAGAAGTATATTTAGTATCAATATATTATGTTTAAGAAAAATAGCCTTATGGTGAAACCATGGGCCAGGATTTATACTTATTTTGTTTTGTTTTAGGTATTATCATCCATAATGAAGATCATTATTAAAGAGAAGATTGAACAAGGCCTTTTTGTAGCATTGGACCTGGATTAGGTTTTAGTTTTCTAATTTCATGATTGTTATTTATTTATCCTTATTTTTGGCAGTACTGAAGATTGAACCCAGGACTTCATGCATGTTAAGGAACCATACACCACCGAGCTCTATCTCCACATTCATTTCTCTAAGTAGATCCAGGGAGTCGAAATTGAAATTGAGTGCTATACCAAAGGATACACTAATATTCATTCTTACTGTTTTGTTTTTTCTTTTTGTGTGTAAGAACAGAGTAGATAGTCAAGTGCTATAGTCATTCATAATGAAATATACTAAATGCAATTTTATGATGTCAGTTCTTGGCATTATAATTTATACAATTGATTTAGTGGTGGACATATATGTGTCTGCTAAATTTTTCCATGAAGGACAATATATTTTTGCAATTTTAACATTAAGCTTTATGCTTTCTGGAACACTTGTAGTGCAGTGTTTTAGTTATTCTTGGTTTAAGGCTGATTTACAGAAAGCAGGCCGAGAAAGTCAGTATTGCTTCCTTCTACTACATTGCTTGCAAGGAGGAGTTTTTACCAGGTGGGTATATGTTTTGATCACTAGCATTGTTATTTTATCCAAACAGAATCTACATTCTTGTATCTGGATAGCCAAAGAGGCAAAGGTTCTCTATTTGTAAGTAGGACAACTGTTACTTCTTCACTATCAGTTTTTATATGATTCTTTGCTGTATTTTACTCTTCCTGGATTTATTGAAAGTTTCCCCTCTCCCCTCATTCTCTCCCTTCCCCCTCTTCATTCCTCTCATTTCCTCTCCTCCTTTCCCCTTGTGAAGCAGAGTCTCATTAGGTTGTCCAGACTGGACTTCCACTCACTACCCGCTTGTCTCAGTCTCCAGAGTACTGGATTTAGTTTGAGCCACCATGCCAGACTAAGTAGAGTGATTCAATTTATCTAGTTGTTAATTTTTCTAATCTATACTCATATTTGTCTTCTATGTCTACTCCAAGTCTGACAATACAGATGGAGCACATCATTAGCTACTTTGATAGAATACTAATTTAAAAAGTTATTTTAAAGAATTTTTATTTATTTGCAAGAGAAAGAGAAAATGAATGAAAATTAACATGCCAGAGCCTCTTACCACTGCAAAGGAACTCCAAATGCATGTGTCACCTTGTGCATCTGGTTCTACATGGGTGCTGGGGAACTGAACCCCAGCTGTCAGGCTTTGTAAACAAGCACCTTTACTCCAGTCCTAATTTTTTAAAATTAATTTATACATGTGTGTATTGCACACACACACATGAAGCATCTCCTATACTGCAAACAAATGAAAGATATAGTGTCACTTTTTATATTTGGCTTTATGCAGGTGCTCAGAAATTGAACCCAGGCCAGCAGGCTTTGCAAGCAAGCATCTTGACCCATTCAGTCATCTCCCTAGCCCTTAGAGTACTTGTTTGTAAATTTACTTCTATCATTGATTTAAGTAAACAAATATTTTACTGTAATACAGTAACCATGTGTTTAGTTAGGTTCAGAGTTATAGGTAGACTTAAAATACATCTTAAAAATCACCCGGCACAGTCATGCACCCCTATAATCCTTGCACTTGGGAGGCAAAGTTGACAAATGAAAATCTGTCTTGGGGTTCATGGCATATTCTAGGCCTCTCTTGGATACATGGTGAGATCCTGTTTCAAAAAAAAGTTGTCAAACCTTGTTTAATTAATTGATTTTGAGGTAATTTCTCACTATAGTCAGGCTAGCCTGGAACTCACTATGTGGACTAGACTGACTTCAATCATGTGTTGATCCTCCTGCGTGCTGGGATTATAGGCATACACCACCACACCTGGCTAAAAATAATATTTATAATGAAGGAATTTTGTCGCCATCATCCAGTGGTGCCTGGGAGGATGCAGAACAAACATGCAACACGCAAAATATGATTTAAAGGAGGGCCAGGGGGATGCTCCCTGACTGGCTGGACTTGAAACTTTAGGTAGTCAAAACTATGGTGAGGGCTGGAGAGATGGCTCAGCGGTTAAGGCACTTGTCTCCAGTGCCTAAGGCCCTGGGTTCAATTCCCCAGTACCCACATAAGCCAGACTCACAATGTGGTGGCCCTGGTGCGTTCTCTCTCTCTCTCTCTCTCTCTCTCTCTCTCTCTCTCTCTCTCAATCTTTCTCTCTCTGCTTGAAAATGAATAAATAAAATATTAAAAAAAAACAACTATGGAGAAGCCCAGCGTGGTGGTGCACGTCTTTAATCCCAGCACTTGGGAGGCAGAGGTAGGAGAATTTTGAGTTCGAGGCCTGCCTGAGACTGCATAGTGAATTCCAGGTCAGCCTGGGCTAGAGTGAGACCCTACCCCGAAAAAAAAAAAAAAAAGAAAAGAAAAAAAATAACTATGGAGAGTCTGAGCACAAGATAGAGCACAAGTGTGCATCAGGTCAGATCGTGAGTTGTTTCTGTTTATTAGGAAATCTTTGGAGAAACTGTGAGTTCCTTTTCTTCAAGAAGCTCCACCCAAGGTGTAAAGTCTTCTGTGTCCCCAGGTTTAGCCTGTGCAGATTACCCTGTTACCATTAGCTTGGTGTCCCCGTCTCCCAGATTTAACTCGATAGCCACAGAATTTCAAATCTAAAATTTTGATTCACTATATCTAATTTCATTATTACCTCAGGAAATTTTATTCTGTTAAAAATAATATATATTTATGTATTTTAAAAACAACGAATTTAAGATTAAAAATAAAAAATTAGTGATGCTAAAAGAAGGTGACACACTTCTTTTACAGTTATATTTTGAACTAGGGACACTTTAGTAACTGACATAAATCTAGTTTTGATCCTATCCTGTTAAAAGAAACAAATTCATGGCCATTAGTTCAAACATTTAAACAGTTCTTACCTTTTCTTATAGTACTTAGTGCCATTACTTTAATGTATTATAAGTATCTTCATATATTTTACTTTTTAAGCTCCAGTTTTTAAGAGTATACTATTAAGGTTTTACTTTTGATCACTAGCATTGTTATTGTTTAATCCAAACATCAATGACCTGTACCTGGGCAGACAAATGTACAAAGGTCCTCTGTGTGAAAATAGCACAAAGGTTACTTCACTTTCGGTGTTGAGGCCTTGCTTTACTGCCAGAATTTTTCAGATGCAACAATACAGTGTTGTAATTTAATAGAATGCTGTACTTTGTTTAAGGGGAACAAAATGTACAATGAAAAAGAAGTTTACAGGTTTTAGGCAAAGTGAAAAGGAAGTAGTTTATTTAGCTTTGCATCCATTCTCATGTAGATGAAAAGGAATGCAATAAAAGTTTGTACTGATAAGAAAATAGATATGTAATAAATAAAGTCTATTGAATAGTCTAGATGATCAATAATGAGAATTACATGGTTATAAAAAAGAACAAGAGCTACTTTTGGGGAGGAATTTTTTCATGTACTATGTTTTCATGAGCATACAAAGCAGTGGTCTTTGCAACCACATTTTCATACATGTATATCATTGTACTCTGCTCACATTTGCCCCTACTATACTCTCCTGTCCCTCGCTCCCTTTTTCCTCCCCAAATAGTCCTGCTTTTGCTTCAGGACCTGTCTGCATGTCTACATTCCACCTAGGAGAGAAAATGTGGTATTTGTCTTTCTTTTGTCTTCCGTCCTCCTCCCTGCAGTAGTCCGGAGTCTGCTTCATGTCACATGTAAAGAATCTGGTTGGTTGTTGTTTACCTCTTGTGCTGCAGCTTCACTTATTTTCTGCAAATGGCATAATTTCATTTTTTTTTGGTGGAGTCAGACTCCTTGAGTATATATGCCAAGTTTTCTTTATCCATTCATCTGTTGATGGACATAGGCTGATGCTGTAACCAGACTATTGTGGCTAATACTTCACTAAACATGGTTGTTTAGTAACTGTGGTATGCTGACCTAGATTTCCTTGGGTATTACTCAGGGATGGTATAGATGCATCATGGGTTTGTTCAATTCTGGAATTCCTGAGGATCCTCCACACTGATTTACACCATGGCTGCAGTGAAGTCTGCTCTCTCCAGAAGGCCTAAGGGTTCATTTTGCCCTGTATTCTCACCAGACTTTTTTTTTCTTGATGATAGACATTCTGATGAGAGTGAAATGGAATCTGGAGTTTTAAGTTGTATTTTCCTGATGGCTAAGGATATTGAACATATTTTTATATCCTTATTGGCCATTTGTACTTCTTTTGAAAGCTATCTATTTGATACATTTGCTCATATATTGATTGGTTGATTTATTGTTTTGTTGTTTGTTTATTTGAAGTCTTTATAGGTTCTAGATGTTAACCCTTTGTCAGATGAAGAGCTGGCAAAGATTTTCTTCCATTCTGCTGTCTTTATCTTCACCCTGGTAACTTGTTTGCTTTTCAGATACTTTTTTATTTTATTTAAAAAATGTTTATTTTATCTTATTTGCAAGCAGAGAGAAGAGAGACAGAGAGACACAGAGAGAATGGGTGTGTCCAAGCCTCTAGCCACAAAAGAACTCCAGATGCATGTGCTACTTTGTGCGTCTGGCTTTACATGGGCACTGGGGAATTAAATCTGGGCCGTCAGGCTTTTCAAGCAAGCACCTTAACCACTGAACCATCTCTCCAGCCCCGACACTTTTTATTTTCATGAATCAATTGTTATTTGAAGTTCTTTTCAGAAAGTCCTTGCCAATGCCTATATCTTGAAATGTTTTCCCTATGTTTTCCTGAAGTACCATTAAAGTGTTAGGTCTTACATTAATATTTAAATCCATTCTGAATTGCTTTTCACAAAGAGTGAGAGATAAAAAAAACTAGGTTCAGTATTCTACATACAGATATTCAGTTTTCCCAGCACCATTTGCTGGAGACACTCTTCAATATATGTACCTTTGTCAAGAATCAGACAGCTGTTATTAAGTGGGTTTATTCTTGTCTTCATGTCTTTTTTTGCCAGTAGCAATATTGTTTTTGTTACTTTCCAGCCCTTTCCTTCAATTTTGAAGGTTAATTTTCCTGGATTAGTAGTCTTATTTGGCGTTTACTTTGCTTCAAGGTTAAGATATAGCACTCTGTGCTTTCTTGACTTGTAGGGTTTCTCCCATTAGTTATTCTTCTAGGCTTGCCTCTGCAAGTCCTTGCCTTGTGTAGCTTTTGGTATCTTTCTTCTGTACTCCTGGCATTTTAACTACAATATAATGTGGAGCGGCGCATTGCTGGCCATGCTCATATGAGGTGTCATATACTTGAATGTCCATTTCTTCCCTAGTTTTGGGAAGACTTCTGCTATGTTTTCCATGCCTTATGTCCATGTGTGGTTGCCTTTCCTATATTGGAGATGATCTTTGTTTCTCAAAAATCTTGACTGCTGGTGTCTGGCTGCCCATGTCTTGTCTTTATTGATTTCTGAATGTTAATAATTCCTCAATCTTGTCTGCAGCACCTGGCATTCTTTCTTTTGCCCTTTCTAGTCTATTGGTGCCACTTTCCACTGAGCTTTAAAATTTGATTTATTGAGCTTTTCCTTTTTCAAGGTTTCTTTTTTTGAATCTTTTCTCTTTGTTGAATTTCTCACCCAGGTTGTTGAATTTGTCATCCAAATCTTGTATTGAATATAGTAAGAAGGTAAGATGTTTTCCAAAACTAGATAAAGAATTGGAGGGGCTGGAGAGATGGCTCAGCAGTTGAGGTACTTGCCTACAAAGCCTAATGACCCCGGATCAATTCCCAATACCCAAATAAAGCCAGATGCACAAAGTGGCATATGCATTTTGAGTTTGTTTGCAGTGGCTAGAGGCATTAGTGTTCCCATTCTCTTGCTGTCTGTCTCTCTTCTCTCTCTGCTTGCCAATAAATAATTAAAAAGAAATGGAGATTTTTTTTTATCCTGGGTGCTCCAGTATCAGATTCTACTATGTCCTGGGGAGGGGATTGTGCCTCCCAGCTGGAGTCTATTATAGTTTCTTTCTGTGCTCACTGTGCAGGTTGCTGCTTTATGTGGGCTTACTCTGGGCTGGGCTAGGGTACATAGTCAATGTCAGGGTTGCATTCACTTTAGAATCCTCTTTTTGTGCTTAGGTTGTTGCTGGCCTCAATGACCTTTGTGGCCGGTGGGCTGGGAAGGTTCCCACTCACTGCAGAGCCTTCACAGTTTGTGCACTAAGGAGTTGCCAACATCTGAGCTAAGCAGCATTCACTGAGTGCATCACACTGGGCTCTTCAGTGGTGTGGCAGGACGGAGGAACTAGGCACTCTGGCTGCCAAGTCTCTGCACTGTCAGACCCGCCCTGGAGTCAACAAACCTGTAAAAGGGAGGAGACTGCAGAATTCAAGTGATTCACTGGACCTAGGATCAGCACTCTCAGTCCTATCCATGGGCAAAGCACATGTGACAATGAGGTAGTCATCTGCCAGCCATGGACTTGGAGCTCTCAGTGGCTGCAGTAATCCACAGTCAGGGCACTCATAAATCATCAGACATGGCAGGACTCACACTCCCTGCTATATCTTCTCAGCAAGTCCATATCTGACCCTCCTCCCTCCACAGCTACATCTTCTGGGTGTCTCCTACTCAGATATTGTGGCAGGATGCCTCAACTCCTTGACCTATGATCACTTCTTGTTTTCAGTCTTCAATCCTAGGCCTTCTCTTAAGATGGCTCCTGGCTATAGCTCTCTGAGGTATGGGAAATGATTCAATGACTCCTCCAACCAAAACCCCTCCCTTGGTTAAGGCTTGTGAGAAATGTGGTTTCTACTTCTCACAAGGGTTGGCTAGCTTACCTTTGTGGTATGGCTTTGAGCTCCCCTCCCTTTGTGGGGTGTGCAGACTTGTATCTGGGCACTGTTTACTTCCTTTCCAAGTTTTTGTTTCTCCATGTTCTGTAGCTGTTCTGTCAGCTTTTAACTGATGCCTGATGATATTCTTTCTCCCTTGGAATGTAGTCTGTGTTACCCCAATTCATTCACGGTTCTACAAAGAGAAAAGTTGTAATCTATCATCTTACTCCAGACATCCTAAAATCACTCATTCTAGTAAACATTTTAAAAATTTTATTATTTGCAGAGGGGGTAGGGAGGGAGGGAGAAAGAGAGAAAGAGGAAATGAGAGAGAGAGAGAGAGAGAGAGAGAGAGAGAGAGAGAGAGAGAGAGAGAGAGAGAGAGAAATGAGAAATGGACATGCCAGGGCTTTCTGCCATTCCAAACAAACTCCAGATACATGTACCACTGTATGCATGTGGCTTTATGTAGGTAGTAGAGAATTGAACATGGTCCATTAGGCCTTGAAAGTGAGTTATTTCCTCAGCATATTGTCATGTCTCTTACATACCATCATCACCCAAAGCTCACAGTTGACATTAGCATTCACATTTTGTGTTATATATTTTATAAGATATACATATATATATATATGTACATATGTTTTTGTGTATATCTACAAGTATAGTATCTTACAAAATAGTTTCAGTGTCCTAAAAAATCTTCTGAATTCTACCTATTAATTCTCCCTTCCCCTCCTTGATCACTCCTGGCAACCACTGGTTTTTCTACTGTTTCCTTAGTTTTATCATTCCATCAATGCCATATAGTTGGAATCTGCATTCTGACACCTTTTCAGAGCAGCTTATTTAATTTAGTAATGTGCATTTAAAGCTCTTCCATATCTTTCATAGCTCAGTAGATCATTTCCTTTTAATGTTGAATTATATTGTCTGATTGTACCATAACTTAATTTTCTACTTACCTACTGAAGGAAATCTCTGTTGTTTCTAAGTTTTTTCTATTTATATTTTTATTTATTTTTGTATGCTTATGTGTGTGAAGTGTGCATGTCTGTGTGTTTGAGTATATGGGAGCAGGAGATGTGTGTGCCTGAGCATGGAGGCCAGAGGTGGGTGACGGGTGTCTTCCTCTATTGCTCTCCAACTTATTTTGAGACAGGATCTCACTGAACCTGGAACTCATGGATTTGGCTAGATACCTCACTAGCAGGCCCCAGGGATCCTCTGTCTTGCTGGCCCTACTCGGGGTGGGGTTATAGGTTATTCTGCAGTGTCTGTCATTTCTGTGGGCTTTGGGGCTCTGAACTCAGGTCCTTCTGCTTATATAGCAAGCACTTCATCCACTAAGTCATGTCCTCAGCCCTTGCTTCCAGGTTTTGGCAATTATGAATAAAGCTTTTGAAAATATCCTCATTTAGGATTTTTGTGGACACTAAGTTTTCAATCATTGTGGCAAATAGCAGAAGTAAGATGATTGGATTGTATATTATGAGTATGGTTAGTTTTGTAAGAGACTGCCAAAATAGTTCCTAAAGTGGCTGTATCATTTTACATTCCCACCAGCAATGATTGAGATTTCCCTGTGCTCCACATCCTCATCAGTTCTGGTGTTGTCAGTGGTCTGGAATCTGGCCATTCTAATAGTTTCCTTATAGTTTCTTATTGTTTTAATTTGCATTTTCCTAATGACATAATATAAACCATCTTTTCATATGCTTCTTTGCCAGCTTTATCTTCTTTGATGAAATATCTGTTCAGATGTTTTACTTACTTTTGCATTTTGTTATTTATTTTCTAATTTTTGAGTTTTAGAGTTTTTATTAGCAATCCTTTGTTAGACATTGTTCTCAAATATTTTCTTCACATCTGTGGTTTGTCTTATACTCTTAGCATACCTTTCCTTCCCTCGTTTTCTTTCTCTTCCTCTTTGTTTCTGCCTGTTTGCCTCCTCTCTCTGTATTTCTAGTTGTTGTAACTGGAACCTTTTGTCTGCTAGGCAAATGCTCTTAACACCAAGTTATGAACACAGCCGTTAATTTTAATCTTTATTTGTCTTTATATTTAAGGTAAATTTCCCCTTTTCAACTTTAGGTATGGTTTTACATTCATTTATTCATTAACTCTTTATTCACAACTTCCATAAATATAGACAATGATCTGAATCTCCTTTCACCACCCTATTTTCTACCTCCGAAATCCCCCTTCCATCAAATCCCTTATTTTCAATCAGTCTCTCTTCTATTTTTAAGTTATCAATTTTTTTGTCCTCTTATGCAGTTTTTGTGTAGGTAGTATCAGACACTGTGAGGTCATGAATATCAAAATCACTATGTGTCTGGAAGACAGCATTGTAAGCAGTCCGACTCTTCCTTTGGCTCTTAAATTCTTTCTGCAACCTCTTCTACAATGTTCCCTGAGGCTTGGAGGGTGTGGTGAAGATGTCTCAGTGCTGAACACTCCACTGTCACTTCTCAGCACTATGGCGAGTTTTCAAATAGTTCCTACTATTTGAAAAGGGAAGTTTCTCTAACAAAAAGTGAGAGTAGCATTAATATTATGAATATAAACCCAAGTGTTTATTTAGAGGGCAGTTTGGTGGGCATAATGCATTTAGCTAGACAACAGTAGTAGTCCCCTTAGGGTTTATGATCTCCCCAGCCATACAGGCTTTTGACTAGGTTTTCAGCACCAGGTAGGAATTCCCTCCCATGGACTAGGCACTCTGGTAGGTTCAAATCCAAATCTTCTGACCTTTCATCCAGTAGGTTTATGACCTAATGCTTCAGCTGTCTCTACTTTGTGCCAGCTGGACTGTGGGAACCCTTCAGAGGAAAAGCAGAGAAATGTGTTGTACATGCAGCATGATTTCCTTCATTCGAGGGTTGAATGCCCTCCAGTTTCTTCCTACCTTTGGTTGGTATTCTGTGCTTTTGTGGGTCTTTGTTGTTGTTGTTGTCAATGAGAATTTATCACTGTCATCAGTAGGAAAATTTGCCTCATAATAATATTCATTACTGGAAGATACGTCCTTTTTATTTTTTTAATCTCAAAAGACTATGTGGAGATATGTTATGCTAAGTAAACACTGTGTTTCTTCTTTTGTAAAACTATTTTTCTCATATAACTAAATCAATATTTTGATCAATTAGGAAATTACATTCACACCCTCACTTCCCATGAAATTCACCCTAAACAGATTTTTATATATAATTTGACATGAATTGCTATATAGTATTGGGAAAAATTCCTCCCTGATGTTACTGGAGATGTGAATGGGCACAATTGTAAGTAGCCCCATCTATTTTCTTTGTTATTATTATTATTATTATTATTATTATTATTATTCAAGTAGAAACTTTTTGTGAACAAGTCATTTGTTGGTACCATCATGTCCCTCCTCCCTGCCCCCTTCCACTGAGGGCCCTCCTTGGTGGGATCGCTGGTAACATGAAGCTGAGGGCTATGACTTTGAGCAGCAGTCAGTCATTGGATGGGGGGCTATGCCTCTGGGAATTCCTCTTTCCAACCATGGCTTTTACAACCTTTCCGCCCTCTCTTCTGCAAAGTTCCCTGAGCCATGGTGGGTGAGTTTAAGTCTACTGTAGTGTTGAGCTCTTAGCAGCTTCTGGAATTCTGCTCTGGAATGTTTTGAGTATCCTCAGTGTCTGTCTCCATTGTCCTGGGGCAGGTTGAGAGGCTCACTGTGGGAACAGTACTCTTGCTCATCTCTACACTTCCTCTGTGGTTTCACCTGGGCCCTAGCTGATGTGCTATGGGTGGTTCATCTCTTGCCAGGGAATCTGCTATCATTCCTGGTCTTGTTGGTAGAATTAGGTTGTCCTCGCTGCCTTCTGAAAAAAGAAAACAGATTTTCCAATAGAGTGAGATCAGTGTAGATTATGCAGGATAAACTTTGTTAATTTGGTCAGATTTTAATGAGTGTAACCTCTCCCATCTGTTTTCTTGTGTGTGTGTGTGTGTGTGTGATGTGTATGTTGGCATATGTATGAGCGCATATGTGTGTAGGAATGTGAGGGCCAGAGATTGATGTCAGTCACTCTCCTCATTCTCTACCTTATTTATTGAGAGAAAGCCTCTCATGTGAATTCAGAGCTTGCCAATTTAGCCAGCCAGTCTAGCCTGCTGTCACATCTGCTCTGCATTTATGTGGGTGCTGGAGGTCTGAACTCAGGTTCTCATGCTTGCATGGTAAGTGCTTTCCTGACTGAGCCATCTCCTTATCTCCCCTCCCATTTTTTTATGAGATAGAAGAGAGACAGAATAGGTGCACTAGGGCGTCCAGCCTCTGCCAACAAACCAGATGCATGTACCACTTAGTGCATCTGACTTTATGTGGATACTGGGGAATCAAAGTCGGGTAGTTAGGCCTTGCAGGCAAGCACCTTAACTGCTGAGCCATCTTTCCAGCCCCCATTTTATTTTAAGAGCTACTTATATAGCACTTCACATGGTACAAGTAAGAATTTTATATGGATGGTATGACAGAAACACAACCTCAGGCAAAGCATGGAGCTGAGTGACCTCACAGGATGAATTTTGACTGGAGAGGAAAGGGACACTCAAGTTTTATTAGGTAAAGTACATCTGTTTACTGTCTAGGTTATAGTTACACAGTCCAAGCAGTAGCTAACTAAAGAACCTAAAGAGCACATCTGAGGATTGTTTCTAAAGGTAATCATCAAAGGAGTTTAAACGTTTAAGAGAGCAGTGGACTCTCTTAACTAAACTAAAGAAAGGACAGGGAGGAGTTTTAACAATGTCGTTGTGTGGATTTAGCAGAAGTGCTGCCTAGCTGGGCAGGTAACGGACATGTCAGTTTAAAGAAAACAGAACTTGAGCTGGAGAGATTGCTCAGTGGTTAAGGTACTTGCCTGCAAAGCCTAGAGACCCAGGTTCGATTGTCCAGTTATCCACTAGAGTTTGTAGCAGCTGGAGGCCCTGGTGCACCCATTCTCTCTCTCTCTCCCTCCCTCCCTCTCTCTCTCGCTCTCTCTCCTTCCAAATAATAGATAAATATACTTTAAAAATAAAGGAAAAAGTCTATATAGAAATTAGCACACAAGATTAATGAAGAGTTTCTATTGCTGGGAATAAGCAACATGCCAGCAAGGAATGTATGGAGTTTAAAGTCCAACTTTAACTCCCCAAAATTTTATATATAATTACTCATTTAATACAACAACCATCAGGGATGGTAATTAGCTGCATTTTCCAGATGAGGAAAGAAGTTGCTGCACAGAGATGAAGCTGAACAGTGTGGAGTCCAGATTAGAAGGAAGATATCCTGGCATTATTAGACTATTTACTTATTGATTGACTGAGATAAGGTCTGTGTTGCCCAGTTTGATCTCAAATTCTTGGGCTCCTGCTTCAGACTCCCAGGTAGCTACTTGTGGGACCCTACTAAGAGGAACAGAGGATATAGGGTTATCTGCTGAGACTGGTAGGCATTTGGCTGTCTCCTTCTATAGGAAGTTGAGGCCAGCCTGAAACCCTGATAATCTCAAACTTATCCTGGACCCTCCAACCCCCTGGCAGGCCACAGTGAACTCTGAGAAAAACAGGCACTTCAAGGCCTGAGCTCAAATACCCCTGCTGTAATAACAAGCCTGGACAATAAAAGTTTAAGGTCACAGTTCCTCTGCAGCCACCGCCATTGGGTACATGTCTAGAGTCACGTACTTTCCACCACTTGGAGCTAAGAAATCCCCCCCCCCAATTTATCTATGGAAACTAGGCATCCACAGGTTACTGGCCACTGCCAATCCACTCATGAGATGTCCACAGACTACCCTGCCCCTACCAATCCCCTTGCTGCCTATGCCCCTACCTCTGCTTTTCCCTCTATATAAACAACCTTTATCTGTACAATAAACAAGAGCTGTTAACTGCCACATTCTCCCAGGTGCCTATGCCCATTGACTTACTGCCAAGACTCTATTCACCCAGCCACATGGACGGACCGGGGTGTTAGTGTACAATGACTCCTAAAGAAATCCACGCACCGCAAAATCTGACTCTCAGCATAACCATCACAAAATGATTATAAAACATCTGAACCAGAGAAAATTAGTAAAAAAATTCTACACATATTATATATCATATATTTCTGCTTTAAGTATTTTGAATATATCCAATTATGTATAAACAAATTTCAAAGAATATGTAATGATAGGGAGGGTGTTCAATGGTGCTTAATTTTAGTAGGAGAAGAGTAAGGTGACATTAGGCTATTCCACAAAAGAATGACTACAGATAATGTGTGGATGTTTCAAAAGCTAGAAGGATTTTGAATATACTTTCAATTTAACTTTATTCATTTATTTGCAAGGAGAGAAAGAGAGCAAACATGAATGAGAATGCATGTGTCAGGGTCTAGTGCCACCACAAATGAACTCTAGACACATGTGCCACTTTGTGGATCTGGCTTTACATGGGTATTGGGATATCGAACTCAGGCCTCCAGGCTTTCCAAGCAAGTGCCTTTAACTGCTGAGCCATCTCTCCAGCTCTTGAATATTTGTATTATAAGGAAATTATAAATGTTTGAGGTGATAGGTTTAATTTGATTTAAACATTATATATGTACATATGCATTGAAACACATATAATATCCCGTATATACACATCATTTAAAGTAAGCTTAATGTATAACAAATATATGCCTGAAGGTGAATGCTCATGTTACATTACAGGTATTGGTTTGCTTTGAAAAAGGGGTACCATGTGGCTTTCAAATGCTGCAACGAAACTACTAACTGCAGGGAGAAGAGAACTGATCCCCATAAAGAAGCCATAGACACAGCAACTGATCTGAGCATGCTCAGGCTATTTGAGACCTACCTAGAAGGTTGCCCACAGCTGGTTCTTCAGCTCTACATCTTCCTGGAGCATGGTGATATGAATGTCAGCCAGTGTAAGTCTTCCTTCTCATCCTGTGCTGCTCCTGTGCCACTGAGATCTTATTAAAAAATGGTACTGCTTTCTGGTGGTATTGAGATTTTTTTTAATCCATAAGAAAATAATTTTAATCTCTTTATTTTAAATATCAAAAATGTGTAAAGATATAGCCTCTCTCTTTGCTCATTGTGTTCTTCCCTTGTCTGCCCAGATCCTTTCAGAGAGTTTTTTTTTTGTTGTTGTTGTTTTTCGACGTAGGGTCTCGCTGTAGCCCAGGCTGACCTGGAATTCACTCTGTAGTCTCAGGCTGGCCTCGAACTCTCAGCGATCCTCCTACCTCTGCCTCCCTAGTGCTGGGATTAAAGATGTGTGCCACCATGCCCAGCTGAGAGTTTTTTTTTTAAATATATATTTATTGTCCATAATGAGTTACATTATTTAGTGGGCAAACCATGCGTTGTTATCCCGAATTCCCCAATTCCCCCCCTCCCCATCCCTGATCAGTTGTATATCCTCCTCCGTGGGCTGTCTGTGAGAGTTTTTTTTTTTAAAGAAGTATTTGTCACTTCTCTTTTTCTTAAGAAAAGCAAGCAAAAACTGGCTTTGTGCTTTTTATCCATCAGTGTGTATTGGAGATCTGTCTATATCAGTACATAATTAGTTCTCTAATTCCCCTTTTCTTATCAGCATAATATTGCAGATTATAGATGCATCACAATGTATTTAACAGGTCAGTTCTTACTCATGTTGATTAGTGAATACTCTTGCATCTCTTGTTATAGCTCTGCCATCCTCACAGTTGTTTTTTTCCTTCCTTCCTTCCTTCCTTCCTTCCTTCCTTCCTTCCTTCCTTCCTTCCTTCCTTCCTTCTTTCTTTCTTTCTTTCTTTCTTTCTTTCTTTCTTTCTTTCTTTCTTTCTTTCTTTCTTTCTTTCTTTCTTTCTTATTGGTAGGGTATCTCGCTATAGTCCAGGTTGACATGGAATTTACCATGCAGTCTCAAGGTGGCCTCAAACTCATGGTGATCCTCTTACCTCTGCCTCTCATGCGCTGGGATTAAAGGCGTGCACCACCAAGCTGGGGTTCATAATTTTTTTTAAAAGCAAGAATTTAAGGTAAGTAATTAAAAATAGAAAAAGAGAGAGAGAACCCATTTGTCTAACAGAGAACATGGTAAATATGATGCTGTGGACTATTATGAAGCACCGTGTCAGTCTTAGAGTGTTTCCAAAGAAGTTCTAATGACTTAGGAAAACAATTATGAAATTACATTTAAGAAAAATACAGTTTGTAAAGTTTCTATCAGCATACTTTTAAGGTTACCAAAAATGATTATATAGAAATATGTCTGTAAGAAAGTATGCCATATTGTTAAGTGTGGCTGCTTGTGGGTAGTGGGATTTAGAAATAATTTTCCTTTTTTGTATTTTTAAAAATTTCAGTAGCTATATATTATTTGATAATCATAAAATTATAAACTACAAAAATGATGTTATATTTACAAGACTGAGCATATTCTTTTATCCCTACTCCTTATGAATTAAAAAGAATAATGAAATAGAACCAATATTTGAGGACAAAGATATAGCTGATTGGAAATACCAGCACGAGGGCTGGGGAAATGGCTGTGTGGGTTAAAGCACTTGCTGCATAAGCAGGAGGACCTGAATTTGATGCTCAGCACACATGTAAAAAGCTGAGGATGGTTTTACATGCTTAGAACCTGTGTGCAGAGGAGGGTGGAGACAGAGGAGCACTGGGGCTTTCTGGTCAGCTAGTCTGACTGAACAATGACAAGCTGCAGGTTCAGTGAGAGACTGGCTGAATAAAATAGGGCAGAAGAGGGAGAAGAGAGGACACCCAGGATCCTCTGACACGAGCACAGGGTCAGTACATGTGTGTGCACACACTATATGCTACACACACACACACACACACACACACACACACACACACACACACCCTTCCAATAGGGGGCTGGGAATATGGCTTAGTGGGTAAAGTGCTTGCCTTGCAAGCATGAATATCTGAATTCAATCTCCAGTATCCATGTAAAGATGCTGGGAGTGGTGGTGCATGCCTGTAATCCCAACTGTGGGGAGGCAGAGACAGGAGTAACCCTGGGGGCATCTTCATGCATGTGCATATATGCTCATCTGCACACACATGTGCCCTCTCACACATTGGAACATGTACACACACACTCATGTATATCACACACATACACATGCAGAAAGAAACCACAGTAAATGTTTAGAAAATGGAAAACAGGTTATTTGAATAAACCATTCCTTTGAAAAAAGCTAAATTATCTTAATTAATCCTTTCACTGAAAACAATGATATTTTATAAAATATAAAATTTTGAAAAATCTTCCTAAAATGTTTGATATAGTAGTTCCAATATGCATGACAGTTGGATTACCACATGGTAAATAAAAATCTGAAAGCATTTATACCCAGTGTTTTTGCTGCATCTCAGGTGTGGGGTGTGGGGTGTGGGGTGGGGTATCAGTTCTTTTTTTTGGCATGTGTGTGTAGTATGGTTTTTTTGGCATGTGTGTGTAGTGTGGTGTGTGGCATCATGTGTGTTGTGTATGCATGTGTGTGTGGGGGGGCACAGGAGAATGTCAAGTGTTCTCTATCACATTTCTGCTTGTTTCTCTGAGATGAAGTTTCTCACTGAATATGGAGCTACTTTTTCACCAGACTGGCTGACCAGTGAGCCAATCCTGATTCAGAATATATTTAGCCCAATTTTAAAAGTCCACATAGTTTTACCAGTCCCAATATTGTTCACAAGTCTAAAGTCTCATCTGAGACTCAAGGCAGTCTCTTAACTATGAACCCTATAAAATCAAAACACAAGTTACATTCTTCCAAGATATATGGCACAGAGTAAACATTACCATTTCTTTAAGGAAGGAATAGGGGCACAGAAAGGAACAATTGGACCAAATCAGGACTGAAAACCTAACAAGGCAAACACCAAATTTTGTTGCAATTATGACTCCTGATGAAGTCCTCAAGGCTCCAAAAGGCTCAGGTAACTCAACACCTCTGGTTTGGCTTCCTAAAGCCTTTCATGTGCAAGATCTACCCTGAGCCTTCAGTTTTTCTTGACAGATGTTCCATGGTCCTGTCATTTCTAAAATCCTGGGGTCTTCATTGCAACTTCAGATTCATCTTCACAGCTTTATAGAGGTTCTCCTTATAGGGACTCCAACTCTGCCTCACATTACTTAACCTCAGTGGCTCTCTGGAATCATGGTGCAATACTCCATGAACTCCTCCAGGTTGTAGTTTTCATTCTTCCAAAACTAATGCCATGTGGGTGTTGATGGCAGGTTCTGCAATCAGGATGAAACATAGTGCCTATGGAACACAGTCATAGCAGTCTCTTTATGCTGATGTTGGGGAGCAGAGACCTCTTTTAACTTTATTCCTTCAGGCCTTTTCCTGTAAAAAGAATTTGCATTTTTTTCTATCTTGAGCCTTTAATGGGTTGAGTCTTGCCTCCAGGATATCCATCTTTCCTAAAATCTTAATGCAGAGCTATAGATTTCCCTTTAAGGTAGTAATCTCTTTAACAATTATAGCCATAGTGGCTGCACTATCTTTGCCTGGAATTTTAAGCTTTCTTATATTTCTTTCCTTCCTAAACATCACATTTTTATATCTTTCTGCTCTGTAGTTTGGTCTCATTGGTTGTAGATATGAATGAAAGTAAGAGATGTCATACCACAGATTCAATGCTATTCTGCCTTGAAATTTCCTACACTGAATTCATAAGTCCATTACTTTTAAATTCAGCTTCACTCAATTGATTGACTTGAGCAGAATTCAGCCTGTTTCTCTGCCAGAATATCACTTGACCTACCTCTAGCCCAGTTACTGATAGTCTTTATTACTTTCTGAAAATCCATAAATTGAGCTCCTATAATTTGTGTTTCTAGTCTTTGAATCTCCCACCAGAATAGCCCCTTAAGCTCTGTTTAGAGTATTGTATGGCTTCTATAGTGCAACATTTCAAACTCTTTGCCAGTTCCAAAATCGTAGAAACTAGACAGTAAGGTTTATTGCAGCAATGGCTCTACTTTTAAGTATCAATTTCTTTAACAGTTACTTTCTTGCTGCAGGGACAAAATACCTGAACAGAAGCAGCTTAGGTTAGGGAAAGGTTTAATTCAGCTTTCAGTTTCAATGGGTAAGATTCATAATGATGGGAAAGGCATGGCAGGCTGGAGCAAGAAGCCTGCATCACAGTGCCATATTGGCAGATAGAAAACAGAGCCAAAGCCAGATGCACAAAGTGGCACAACAGCTTTTTTTTTTCACTTGGAAAGTCCTCTGCTTTGAAAGTGAGGCTAATGATGACTTGCATTTTCAAACAATGAACTTATTCTTTGGTTGTTTGTCTGGGAAATGGAGTAAAGGTGTCAAACCTTAGAACTGTAAATTTCAGAGTATATTTGTTTGATTAAGGATCTGGAGGAAATGAATAAATAAGTTTGTTAATAATGTGTACTTATGTTAAATTTTCTGTGTAACCATCCCATACCCCATGAAACTGTCTCTCCATGAATTAGGATTATGTACCAGGTCAAAGACGACATATATTCTAGGAAACTTAGAATTCTAAGTGTAGTGTCCAATCAGAGTTGTTATTTATTAAAAAATAATTTTTAAGGTAGTCTAAATTAGTTAGCATAATCACACAGTTTTTGGTTTAAATCTCAGTTCTGTAACTTTCTAGCTGCATGACTAGGGTCAAGTAATACATTTTTTTAAACATCAGTTTCCTCATACATATTATGGGGATATGATATCCCCTCCAAGAATTAGATGAGACAAGTGTCTGGTATATATCTGTGTGAGTATACTCAAGTAAAACACAGTGTATATAATAATTTGATATCAGTACTACCATAACTGCTAGCATTACCATTCCTAAACCAATGTACCTTTATGTTTTTGTTTTATAGATGCAGCCATCATGGTTTCTTGCTGTGCTATTTCTTGGTCAACTGTTGATTATCAAATAGCTTTAAGAAAATCTTTGCCGGATAAAAATCTCCTCAAGGGATTCTGTCCCAAAGCCACATACCTCTTTTATAAATTGTTTACCCTGTTATCTTGGATGTTGAGTATTGTACTTCTACTATTTGTAAATGTTACAATTGCTTTATTTCTGTTGTCAGTTCTCTGGCTGATAGGTTTGATATGGGCATTTAAAAAGCAAACTCAATTTTGTAATTCCACATGTATGGAATTCTTATATAGGATTGTTGTTGGATTCATTCTTATCTTTACATTTTTTAATGTTAAGGGACAGAATACCAAATGTCCGATGTCTTGTTATTACATTGTAAGGGTTCTGGGCACTTTTGGGATACTGATTGTGTTCTGGACCAACCCACTCTCTATTTTTAATGTAGACTATTTTATACCAATCAGTGTTACTATCCTTCTCACTCTTCTTCTGGGAATTATTTTTCTTTCTGTTTATTATGGGAGTTTTCACCCAAACAGAAATACAGAAGCAAAATATGATGAAGTTGATACAGTTCAAAGATATTGTAGAATGAGTTATTTTCTAATGGATTAAGTTATTAATTTATGAGGTATGCTTTCTTTTGTTTCAGTAAAAAATGTGTGTTCTATGTGAGTGTTTTCTCTTTATTTGCTGCCTTTAACTTAAAATCAGTTCTAGCACATTAACTGTGAATGCGTAAAATTTTATTATATAAATTCCTTTCTCTCTCTGTGTGTGGGAGAGGAATAGGGATTGGGCCTAGGGCCTTGTGCATGCTAGGTAATGTCTCTACAACTGAACTATACCCTCAGAAACCTCATTGGCCTTGAAAATGTTGCATCCTAGGGTATTTAAGTTCTGTCTCATTGAGCTGCCATCTTGAGCCTGAAATGGGATTCATATTAAGTCTGGAACTGTGCATCCCTACAGCCTTTTTGTTGCTGTTCCTAGCACTGCTATATCTGTAGTGGACACCAGGAAAGGAAGGCAGAGAGCAGAGCACCTCATTCTTGCCTCCTCAGTAGTTTTTGTTCAGTGCACACACTCTCACTTGGGAAGAGGTTGCATGAGGAAAAGGGAAAAGAAGGGAAAGAGGAAGGTAAAACTTTAACGCATACCTACTATGTTCCCATATCTACTAAGTTCCCATCAACTTCCCAATTCAGTAAATATACAGAAGAATTTGATGAGACTAAAGATTTTCCTTCCCCTTCAGTCTTTCATTCCCTCTCTACTACCTTCCCCTTCGGCTTCTTATTCCTGCTCCTTGGCCTTCTGCCTCTCATTTCCTCTTTATTAAATTGATTTGGTTTATTGTTTTAAAAGATATTTTGGCTTTGTCTCCTACCATGGCTCTTACACTCTTTCTGCCCCCTCCTCTTGGTTAAAGCAATTCCACTTAGGAGGGCCCTCAGCAGGTTTGGGGCAGGGAGGAGAGAAATGGGAATACCATCACAAGAGTTGTTCATATAGTGTTTCTATTTATTAACAATAAATAAGTTAAAAAACTATTAAAAATATTTTGGCTCTTAATACCCACTCACCACGACTCAGGGAACTGAGTGGAAGAGGGGTTGGAAAGATTGTGAGAGCCCTGGTGGGGGAGATTATCCAGAGGCATGGCACCCCTCCATGGGCCAGGAGAACTGAGCTGAATACTAGGCTATCCATGGTCCCCTACCCCAAGGACTGATCTAGATGGCCCATGGAGGAGGATATCCAGCTGATTGGGGATGGGGGGCATTGGGGAATTGGGGATATCAACTCATTGTAAAAAATAATAAATAAAAAAAATTTGGCTCTACTGTTTGACTGATAAGAGCTATATACCAGGCCTGGCCTGAGCCCTGAGCTGGCAAGAGCAGAACCACAGTGAGAGGATTCTCCACTCACACTGGCCTCAAAAAGTCACAAAATCCTGAAGAAGACAACAGGGACCTGCCGGGTATCTCCTGAAGGAGAAGATCCCAGGGACCAGCCTAGCAGATCCTCAACAGCTTCAGGCACCTGTCCCTCCCCCAACCACCAGCATCAGGAACTTCTGGAGAACTGGGTACCCCAAGGGATCAGAGCCACCCCTCAGCTACACAACATCCAGCACAGCTGATCTGAACAGCAGATCCATGGACCCAACCAGCCTAGCCAAGCCCACAGCACGACAAAGAGGGAACCAGCATAGGTGAGACGGAAGCCATCCCAAAAGGTAATAGGGCCATCTTACACTGGGGTAATACCCTAAAGCCAGGTATGTAGGCCTCTGTTGCAAGTGCTAATTGCACCTTCCGTGGCAGAGCAGGTTATGTGTTAGAGTTGACTGATGTACTTTTGGTCGGCTTTGCCATTCTTAAATAAGCTGGGTTTAAGAGTGAAATTGTTGCTCTTGATATCTCTTGATTTATAGGGCCTTTTTGTCTTTTTCTTCTGTCTTTCTTGGGGGCACGGTCTCAATCCCAGGTTGGTCTGCAACCCATTACAGACCAGAGATCTCAGCCTCCCAGTTAACAGGATTAAGGGTGTGAGTTGATACACACGCTGAAGAATTTTGGCTTTGTTAGATTACCTGTTTAATCCCCATTCTTGCATGAATACTCTGCTGATCTTGTTTATATGTATACATTGCCCAGTTGGATATTAGGATTGTATTTGGATCACTTTTGTTATTACTCTGGGAGAAATATAAGGGCCAAACACCTGGCATCTTAGGCTCTGACCCTGAAGATAGAGAGCTTCTGAGCTACATGACTAAGAATACAGCAGATAATTAAAAAACCCAAGCATACAATTAACTTGAGATGTAAAAATCACTACATTATAACACAGCAAACAAAAATAAAGATAATATAATTCTACCAAATAAATCCATCAGAAGTGACCTCCAGTGACACTGATTTAGATGACAAAGAATTTAAAAGAATGATTATAATTATGTTCACAGAAATCAAAGAAGAAATCAAAGGAATCAAAGAAGAAAACAAACTCCAGAAGGATAACACAGGAAACCAACTTAAGAAAATAGGAAGATTGATACAAGATATGAGTAAGGAAGTAGAAATAATAAATACCAATCAGAAATGATAGAAATGAAAAACACAGTAAATCAAAGACAAAACTCTATATAAAGTCTCACCAATAGAATGGATCAAGGAGAGGACAGACTATTGAACCTGGAAGACAAGATGGTAAAACTAGAACAGTCCAACAAAGAGAAAGACAAACTAATAGGAAGGTATGAATGGGAATTTCAAGACATTTGGGACACTATGAACAGATCAAACATGAGAATTCAGGGTATAGTTGAAGGAGAAAAATTTCACACAAGGGCAAGGTAGATATTTTCAACAAAATCATAGAGGAAAATTTCCCTCAATTAGGAGAAGTGGTGCCAATGCAGATACAGGAAGCATTTAGAGCACCAAACAAACAAAATCAGGAAAGAACCTCTCCTTGCCATATTATAATTAAACTACTGAACATAGAGACTAAATAAAACATGTTGAAAGCAATAAGAGAGAGGCATCAAGTAACCTATAAAGACAAGCCCATCAGGATAACAGCAGATTACTCAACAAAAACCTTAAAAGCCAGAAGGGCTTAGAGTGATGTATTCCAAGTTCTGAAAGATAACCAATGTCAACCATATACTATATCTGGCAAAACTTTCCATCACAACTGAAGGAGAAATAAGGACTTTCCACAACAAAAACCAGCTAAAACAATATATATCTACAAAGCCAGCTCTTCAGAAAATACTTGAAGGGATCTTCCTGACTGAAGAGAAAGAAAAACAGCTACATGAGAAAACAGGAAAAAAACATATTAAAGTAATAGATAATACAAGAGAGTAAGGGAAAGACAGGAATAACTACAAAACAAGAAATGGCAAGAAAAATATACACATTTTAACAATAACTCTTAACATCAATGGCCTCAATGCCCCGACTGAAAGACACAGACTTGCAGACAAGATTAAAAGGCAGGATCCTAGCTATAAATGTTTGTATGTGAGTTGGAGTAAAAGCCAGCAGTAGAGGCCAGAAAGCTAGAAATGGACTATAATGGAAGGAGGAGAGAGAGGAGGGTACGGTATATATGTAAGTAGATGAACAGATTACTGGGGGTGCAATGGCCTAAGTGGGGTCAAGGGGAAGGGATTGAGTAAAGGACGGGTGGTAGAAGGGTTAATCACAATTCTAGATGTTTAGAATAAGCCACATGGAAACCTACTTCTTTGGATAATGGCACACCCAGAAGCCATATTGATACTAGAAAAATTTCAGTGCCAGGGATGGGACACCTTCCAGTGAGTTGTTGGCTAGGGAGGTTCCTGAGGCCCCCAAAGCATTACAGGTCATTGCTAAGGCTCTGGGTGCCCACCAGAAAAGTAACTATTCATGGGAGAGTAACTATTTGTGATGGCAAGGGCATGTGGCCTTGGCTTCTCATCCGCTGTGAACCCGGAAGAGAGTTAGATGAGTTCTAGGGGAAGGCATAACCATAAAAAACCTGATCTACTTCCCACCTCCTAATGACTGCATAGTTTCCAAAATAATACCAAAAACTATGACCCAAAGCATCAGTCTTTGGGGACAATTCAGATTCCAGCCATAAAAGGTTACAATTTCTTTACATACATACCAGTGTTTCTTATTTTCTGAATTTATTATTTTTTTTAACTGTCTCTCTCTCTGTGTGTGTGTTATGTGATTGTGTGTGAATGTGAGTGACTCCACTTTCCATCTTGCAATAGGCAAGTATTCATGGGATGTGTGCATCTACACATATACTTACACATATTACACACACACACACACAGATAAAATAAGGGAGAGGAAAACTGAAGAGGACACCTGACATTGACCTTTAACCTCATGCATACACATAGATGTGTACATGCACATACTTGTGTCAACATGCATATGTGAACATGAATATACACATGTGTGCATTACACAGACACACACACAGACAAAAATCAGGAAATGAAACTACAAGACTTTACTCATTAAAAGAATGGGATCTGAGAGTACCTCTGGCCCTGAGTGGATTCATTACATTCTAAACTGCCCCAAATATTGTATGATTACTATATAACAAGAGGCTTTCTGGTAATGAATGTTTCCTTCCTTAAGAATTAATCCAAAATGAACCTGTTACCATGGCAGGAAAATGGCACCCTCCACCGCCCTGGGCAGCTTCCTGATCCAAAAAATTTTAAGAACTAGTATAAAACCTACCTAACCATGTAGCTTGGCATTATGGTCTCTGGTCATTGACTACTCTCTCTCCTTAAGGGTGCTGCACTGTGCTCCCTAATAAACTTTACCTATTCTTTGAATTCTTTTTTTTTAATCTCTTATTTTTTGTATTTTTTTAAAGAAATATGTATTTGGAACATAGAGAGAAAGAGAAAGAGGCAGACAGGAAGAGGGTAAGTATGGGTGCTCCAGGGCCTCCTGCTACTACAAACTCCAGACACATGTGCCACTTTGTTCTGGCTTTATGTGGGTACTAAGGAATCAAACCCTAGCTAGCAAGCTTTTCAAGCAAGGTGCCTTTAACCTCTGAACTATCTATCGAACCCTGTTTCAAATGGTTTTAGCAAGGTGAAAAATATTTAAGAGGAAATATTAAGCATACACTATGGCATAACCAGATAACACAAAAAAGATAATAAGAAAATTCAGTAAAATCACATGAAGTGTGTTAGGCAATGGCCTTATGAGTCTTTTAACTTACTCTTAAAACATTTAGCTGTGAGCTTTATTTATTTTCTCCATTATTTGAAAGAGAGAAAATGGGTGTGCCGGGGTGTTGTGTAACAGATTCCTGCAAACGGGAGAGAAAGAAAGGAGGCTGGGGATTCAGGAAGTCAAGTCTGGGAAGCCTGGAACTTCAAGGTCACTCAACTACTCCCCAAAGTTATTAACATAACTAGAAACTATTTTTAGGGTTGCAAGATCCCACCTGAAGGCTATATAAAGAGGAAGTAACTCCTTGGGAATGAGAGACTCTCTGATGGAGCTGCCTGCCACGATATAGTGTGCTTCAGAGATGCAGCTTCTCTTAGCCATCCATCACCTATCCTGAGTTGGGCTTTCTGGTGATGCAGCAGCCTTGGAGTTGAAGCAGCTGTGGGGAGGTATCAGCCATGCTTGGGATGAGACTTCTAATGGTACGGCTGCATTTGAGTCATCTATGGCTCCTGTAAGCAACCCTTCACCCTGCTCTACAAGTAACCTCAATAAACTTACTGGATCATAAAACTGGCTTTGGTGTAATGGTCCTTTGTGCCCTATCTGGGGAGAAGATGTGTGCTCATTACCCCCAGGGAAGTTTTGTCTGTGACACAGGGCCTCCTCCCACTACTGCTCAGGAACTCCAGATGCATGTGCCACTTGTGTACCTGGCTTTAGTGAATATTGAGGAATCAAACCCAGGTCATCATTTGCATGCAAGGATCTTTAACTGTTAAGTCACTTCTCCAGTTGCTGTATTTCTTTTTTTAACTTTTAAAAAACTTTTTGTTGACAATGTGCCAGTATCATAATCTCCTCTCATCATCCTCCTTCTATCTGCCCCAATTCCCCTCCACTGAATTCCTTCTTTCCATTTAGTCAGTTTTCTATTTTGGTGTCATCATTTTCTTCTCTCCTTTCATGTAGGTTTTGTGTAGGTAGCATCAGCCACTGTGAATGAATGCCACGACCACTTTGTGTCTGGAAGTCAGTATTGCAAAGCACTCCTCCCCTCATTTTGACTCTGACATGCTTTCCTTCACGTCTTCCACAATGGTCCCTGAGCCTTGTAGGGTGTGATAGAGATGTTTCTTAGTGCTGAACACACCACCATCATTTGTTCTCAAAACTTGTTTAGTTTTGAGCTTTCCCAGTGGTCACAACCATCTGAAGAGAAGTTTCTCTAACCAAAAGTGAAAGTAGCATTAAATATGGGCATAAACATAAGTATTTAGAGAGCAGTTTGCTAAGTATAATATACCAATTTAGCCAGAAAATCATAGTAGTTTCTTTCCTAGGCTTTGTGATCTCCCAAGCCATGGGCTTTTGACTAGGTTTTCAGTACTAGACAGGAATTTGCTCCCATGGAGAGGGACTGAAGTCCAATCAGAGGGCAGTTGGTTTACCTCATAACAGACATGCCACCATGGTACCAGTAGGTATATTTGGCATGGCTGGCCAGCTATAAAGCTTGTAGGGTCCACTGCTGGTTAAGACCATTGATGACTTTTCTCTCGACACAGGCTTCATAGCTCTTTCCAGCATTTTGACAGCTAGTCAAGAGGAAGGAGGCGTCCAGCTCAGCTCTACTTTGATTTCTCAGTGACCTGCAGCCCAAGCATGTGGTGGCTTCAGCAAAAGGGTCTTATTATTCAGTTATGGTGAGCAGTTAAGAGCCTTGGCAATATCCAGTAATGTTTTTGGGGCATCAGGGGCCACTTGACCAAAAAATTGCTGGATGGTAATCTATTCCTGGCACTGAAAATAGCTCTGGGCATGGCATTATCTAACCCAAAGGGTACATCTACCCAGGCTCTCTCATTTTTTACATATGCATTATTTAAATAGCTAGTGCAGAAGTAGGTTTCTATTTGGCTTATTCATAATATCTTTAATTTTGATTTACCCTCCTCTCGTACCCTCCTCTTTCCCACTCTCTCCCCTGATCCCATCACACCACTGAACTCCCAGAATTCTGCCCTACTACTTTCATATCTACTATATCCTTTCCCTAAGCCCTCCCCTCTTCCCTCTCCCTCCCTCATGGTCCTCTGAATTCTTTTAACAGACATCACAAGGACCAGGGAACCGAGAGGGTAGTCCAGAGTGAGATCCTGGTAACAAAAAGCAGGTTCACAGAGTTTAGGTAACTTGCCGAATTTCACACCGATGATGCTTGGACTTAGAAAGTTAAATTATTTTTGTGCCCATCTTTTTTATTGATAATTTCAATATTCATCCATCCTTCTTTTTCCCCTCTCTCTCTCTGCACCCCATCTGCTGAGGATTCTCCTCTTTCGAGATAGTCTTCCTTGTGTTTTGTTGCCTCCTTACTTTTGTTTTCCTTTGTCCTCCATGTTGAAATGTGGATGGGCTTATAACTGTGAGGCTCTTGTAGGAGTATCAGTTACCACTATGGGTCATGAATGCATCAGTCAGTTTATTTTGAGAGAACATGCCCCAAAGTATGCCTAATCACTTTGTAGCTCTTATATTTTTTCCCATGCCCCCTTCCTTAATGTTCCCTGAGTCTTGGAGGGTGTGGTATTAATCTACCTTAGTACTGAGCTCTCTAGTCTCTTTCCTCTTTGATGAGTTTTGAGTCTCCTCTGTTTGCCACCACCTTCATCAAGAAGGTTCTCTGGTTATTAGTGAGGGCTGTAGTCATATTTTTTCAGTGACTACATAACTACATCTGGGATGTTCCCTGAGCCCTGGTGGACATGGTAGAGATAACTCAAAGAGTGCTAAGCCCTGAGCTTTCTCTTGTCATTTTGAGGAGTCTTGGATGTCCCTGGAACTTGCCAGTAGCTGTTAAAAGAAAGTTCTCTGACCAAAATTGAGAACAATAATCATCAAAAGGCTTAAACATACCTACTTTCAAGGATTTCTGATGGACATACTATCTGCATTTAGTGGAAGAACAGTGGAAACTCCCCTCTAAGGTCTATGCACTTCCAAGCCATTGGCTTTTAACTTGGTTCAGTATCAGTTATGAATTTTCTTCCACTGAGCCGGTTTTATATCCAATCAGAGAGCAGTTAATTAGGTACATCTTGCCTAGCTAGTTGGTTTTGTAGCTTGTAGGATCCACTGGTTGTTCAGCCTCTACATGACTTTTTTCCTGCAGATCACAAAGCACCTTCCAGTACTATGACAGGTGTCTGCCAGGTAGCTGGCTTTCATCTCAATTCCTGTGATGGCAGCTTGTGGTATTCTCATGTATTTATGGATGGCTCATGAGCAATAGGGTCTTATCATCTTGTGTTTATGGGTACCCAAGTTCTTTGTCAATGGCCTTCATTGTTTCTTGGGAAGCCTCATGGGCCTCCTTGACCAACAGCTTCCTGTCATGGGATACCCATCTCTGGCACTGGGATTCACCCCTAACAATCCATGTCTTCAAGAGTAAAGCCTTCACCCCAAACAGGGAACTTCTGTCCAAGATCTTTCTCTCTCTTTCTCTCAAAGAAATCTGCCTTTTAAATAAGCTAATGAAGTATGTTTCTATGGTACTTACACATAGTGTCTTTAGTTTTGTGTACCCCTTCCCCACTGTTCCCTCCTTTATCCCTGTCCCCCCTTAGACCTTTGCTGTATGATGTTCCACCACTTTCCTGTCTAGTATACTGTGATTGGTTAGGTTTTGTTGTCAACTTGATCTTTTTAATTATCTTGGGTGGGTCTCTGAGGATGTTTTTAGAAAGGCAGCATCTCAATAGGCGGCAGAATGTAAGGAAGCTCAGGAGAGTTAGAAATTAACATCCCTTCCTGTGTGGGCAGTGCAGGAGGAAATTCCAGAGACTCAGAAAGCCATTAAGTCTGGGATAGGGTTTTAAGACCTCAGCCCTAAGGTTATATAAAGGGAAAGGAGATTTTTCTCCTGAGTTCCCTACCCTTGCCAGCTTGCTGTTTTGTGTGTGTGGTGTTGGTGATGGGTTTCTCTTTCTGCTTGGACCTGTGAAAGGGGGCCAGCCTCTTTCACCATTATGGAACTTCCTCTGAATCTGTGGTTTCAATAAATCCTTTCCTCCCATAAACTGTGCCTGGTTTGGAGATTCATCCCAGCAGCGTGTGGCTAACTATGACATATACCTTCCCGTAGTCATTCCCCACTTCTCTTTCCAAGCCTCATTATAGCTTCTTGACCTCTAGTACTAATGCTTACCACAACATACAGAAAAATCTATTCCAAGCTAGGATCTACATATGAGAGGGAACATGTGGTATTTGCCTTTCTGGGTTCAAGTAAGTACAATTTTTTCCAGGTACATCCATTTTCCTGTGAATTTCATTATTTCTTTATTTATTATCACTAAGTAGAACGCCATTGTGTATATGTACCACATCTTCATTATCTATTCATCAGTTGATGGGCATCTGGACTGATTCACTTGCCTAGCTATTGTTAATAGAATAGCAACAAACATGGTTGAGCAAGAATCTCTATAGTAAAGGGTAGAGTCTTTAGAATATATATGTCTGTTATAGTCAGTTTCATGTTGCTGAACCAGAACCAGCATATGAGAGCAAGGAGTTTATTTCAGGCTTACAAATTCCAGGGGAATGCCAATGGTGGAAGAAGCTGACTCACTTCCATGGATCCTAGCAGAGAGACACTACCAACAACCAGCAGCACAAAGCTGCCTGAGTTCCAAGTGTTCTCCACACACCTTAGGACTGGATTTAAGATCTGCCCCCAGTGACATACCTTTTCCCCATTAGGATTCTACCCAATGGGGACTCAAGATTCAAGTCTGAATCTATGGGGCCATATATTCAAACTATTACATTCAAATTACCACATTTTTCCCCTGACCCCAATAGATTCATGACCAACACACAATGCAACTTATGTTCAGTCTAACTTCAAAGGTGCCCATAACCTTTACCAATTTTAACATTGCTCTAAAGTCCAAAGTCTCATCTGAGATTCAAGACTGTTTCATAATTGTAAGTCCTGTAAAATCCAAATTAGTTATATATTGCCAATAAATAAAGGCACAGAGTAAACATTTCCATTGCAATCAGGCACAACAAAGAGGGCAGGACCAATGGAAATAATAACCAGTAGATAAACATCAAACATATGCAATTCAAGTCCAACATCCATAACCAGTGATGAAAAGTCTCTGGATTTCAAATTCTGCCCCTCCAACTGGGCACAGCCTGGCAAACATCCTGTCCTGAGCTATCAGCTCTCTATAATAACCATTTCACAGTTGTGGCATATCTAAAATACCTCAGGTCTAGGCTGCAAACCATGGTCCATCTTCACAGCTCCATCCAATGGCCTTATTTGGCCTGCAATACAGGGATTTATCCCTGCTTTCTGTTGTCACATCTCAGCAGTAATTGGAACACATTCATCTTTACACAATGGCTTTCCCGAGCTTCTACACAGTGACCTCATCCTACTTCACGTTTCCACTCATGAAACTTTTGGAATCATGTGAATTTCATGACCAACTTGCCTGCAATTTTCATGCTTTCAAAACCATTACCAGGTAGATGGCATGCTAAATTTGTTAGTCCGGGGGGGGGGGGATAAACCTTGACCTTGAAAGAGTACATACTTTGCCAGAATTCTTTTTTTAAGTTATCACCTTTCAAAAGAATCTTTCAAAAGAATTTGTATTCCTACACATTGAGTTTTTCCTGGGTAGACTTCACCATCAGGCATCTTCTAATTATTTTAGTGCAAAACAGTTGGCTCACCTTTAATGGTGGTAGCTTGCTTTAACAATTGCGGCTTTATTGACCTAAAACCATCTCTGTGCAAGTTACTGTGCCAGTAACTTTAAACTTCTTTAAATTTTTCCTGTGATAAACTGTACATCATTTATACCTTTCTATTCTACACCTTTTGCCAAGTACACCAGTCCATTACTTTTAAATTTAACCTGCTCAAATTCTCAAGGCTTGGGCAGCATGAAACCAGCCTTTCTGCCAGTACCCAAGTTTCAACAAGGTTCTTTGCTTTTTCTTTGAAAGTTTCTCAGTGAAGCTTTCAGTTGACAAGTCTCACTTCATTTAGCATCTTTCAAACTCTTTCCAGAATAGCCCATGAAACTTTGTTTACTACACTGTGAGGCTTCTTCAGTCCTAAGTACAATGTCCTTCCACATTCCTCCAGCACACAAGTTCTGAAAGACCAAAACCCACACTGTCATACTCATCACCTCAACACCCCACTTCTCTGGCACCAATTTACTGTTCCAGTCAGTGTCCCATTGCTGGGACAAACACCTGACCAAAAATAGTTATGGTAGGAAGGGGTTTAGTTCAGGCTTACAAATCCCAGGGGAGCAGCGTCAATGGCAGAAGAAGCTGGCTTTCTTTCATAGATCCAAGCAGACAGACACCACCAACAGAAAGCACCATACAACCACCAGAGCTTTAACTGCTTTCCACGCACCTCAGGGCTGGACATAAGATCTGCCCCCAATGACATACCTTCTCCCAGTAGGGCTCCACCCACCAGAGACTTAAGATTCAAGCCTGAATCTATATAGCCATGCATCCAAATTATCAGATTCAAAATACCACAATGTCCATGAATGATATAGCTGGGGTATATAGTAGACTTACTTTTATTTTTTTTAAAAAAATTAAAAAATATTAATTTGCAAGCAGAGAGAGAGAGAGAGAGAGAGAGAGAGAGAGAGAGAGAGAGAGAGAGAGAGAGGGAAGAGAGACATAGAGAGAGAATGAGCATGCCAGGGCTTCAGGCTGCTGCAAATGAATGCCAGATGCATGTGCCACTTTGTATATCTGGTTTATGTGAGTACTGGGGAATTGAATCCAGGTCATTAGGCTGTGAAGGCAAGTGACTTATCTATTTAGCCATCTCTCCAGCCCTATTTTTTTTTTGAGAAACCTTCATACTGAATTCTATAATTCTGTACTAGTAGTGAATGAGGATTCCTCTTTCCACACATCCTTACCAGCATTTGTTGTCATTTGATTTCTGAATGACAGCCATTCTGATCAGAGTGAGATGAAATATCAAAATAATTTTATTTGCATTTTCTTGGTGTGTAAAGATGTCAAACATTTTTAGATGTTTATTTGCCCATGATAAAATTTTTTAAAAATATTTTTCAGTCTTAACACAGGGTAGAGCTGGGGTTGTGTCACTGATAGTTTGAATAATCCAATTAACTATGAAAGAGAATATAACAATTTGCACATTGGGAAAAATAATGTATATCTCCTAAAAAGCCCAAATGTTAAATGCTTGATGCAAACCTGAATTATTCAATCCAGTCTAAAAACATTGATTTATTTATTTTGAGGCAGGACCTCACTGCAGCCTAATCTGATCTGGAGCTCACTCTGTAACCCAGGCTTGCCTTAATCTTTCTACCTAAACTTCCTGACTCTTGGGATTAAAAGTATGAGTCACCACTTCCAGCATTCTATGAGATATGAAATAAATATGAAATAAATGAAATAAAAGGATAAAATCTTTTCAGATTTGGCTAGTTTGAGAGCTCTTAAATGAACTTTTAATATCTACTGAATTTTAACATCTAATAAATTCTCTTTTATTTACTTTAGCCCCCTGTTTTCTATATCATTAAGTCATGGCTTATTGCCTGTTAAATCTCCCTACCAAGTTGTAAGTTTTTCCTGGATTATTCTGTACATATAAATGGATTTTTAAAAAGTTAGAGAAAGAAGAGAATTATTAAAAAGTCTCACAAAAGAATATTCATATGTACCTTTCACATCTACTTCAAACATATATCTGAACAGTGTTTCTCAGCCTTTAGCATCAGAACTACCTGGAGAGCTCTTTAAAACAGATAGCTGGCCATCACCACCGGGGTGAGGTCTGGAATTGGTATGTCTTCAGTTCCCAATTGCTGATTCTCCCCAAGCTACCATGGCAGAGATTTGAAGGCACTGATATTAAGAACTATTCTCAAGATAGCCACTAGAGGGCAATAGAAGCACAGACAACTTGGATGTATTTTCAATCTGTTCACTGATTTTTGCTACCAAGTACATATTGCCACAAGCCAGAACTCCAAAGCCACATACTATTTTCTTACCCATTATCTTTTGTTCATTCCAAATTGTAATCTAGAGAAAAGCTCGTTCTTGTGGTGGCGGGGTCAGTGGAACACTGTGCATCTCTGAATCTGGTTGATGCCCATTTAATAAGGTCACAATTAATTCCAACATAACTTTTCTAGGTGAACATTTATTTACACACTTACCTAATAGTTTTTGGGGGTTAACATGGACCATTTGTGGTTTCCAAAGAGACTATTCTTGGATATTGGATCTATTTTGTTAAGGGGACAATCCCTACATATTAAGTGGTATTTATTATTTTTAAGATAGGCACTTTTCATTTTGTATATAAATGGACTTGTAAAAAGTTAGAGAAAGTAGAGAATTATGAACAATAGTCTCACAACTATGAAAAACATTGAACTTTATAAATAAGAGACATAAGTGGTGGGCTAAGGAGATTGCTCAGCAGTTAAAGGGGTTTACTTGCAAAGCCTGCCAGCCTGGATTCAATTCCCCAAAGTCAGAAGCAAAAAGTGTCACATGTATCTGGAGTTCCTTTGCAACAATAGCAAGAAACCTTGGCATGACACCACCATCCCAACACACACACACACACACACACACACACACACACACACACACACACACACAC
>PVHP010011100.1:0-46066 GCA_004024765.1 Zapus hudsonius
AGCTGCTGAGCAGGTCATGGTGGGCCACAGTACAGTTTAAGAAGCTCTAATCTGAACTGAATATATATTAGAAGGTTCAGTGATACCAAGCAAGGGGCTGAAAACCCGGGGTAGGATTTGGGGAAACAGAACAGAGCTCAGAAATTTGACAGACCAATTAAAATGCAGGCCTAGTATCATGCTTGTAAGGGAGAGGTTTTGCAAGGAAGCCATGTAACATCTTCTAAATCACACTGCCTTCTTTATCTACCCATGGAATCCATCCTGACCATGAAAATAAGACAAATGGGGAGAAGATAAGAAAACTGTGCAAAGATTGTATGAAGGCAACCTAATAAATAATTCACTGGGATCATTGCCCAGGCAGGAAAGAGTTTGAGTAAGTTTTGAATTTGGAAAAAATAGATAGCACATTCTGGAACATGAGTATGGAAATGAAATACACGGATTGGCTGGAAAGCATGCCGCTGCAGGGCCAGAATGACAATGACAGACTCTCTCTCTGGACACGCTCAGAATGCTCGATAAAGCTGTAAACTGCCAGCCAATAAATCTATGTGGAGCTTTCCATTCTAACTGCGGAACGCAGTTGCAAATCTGGCTTGTGGGGAAGGAGATGAAAGTGTGCTTGCATTTTATGTGTGTGTCTGTGCATGCACGCGCATGTGTGTGTCTAAGAAAGCCTAACACCTGCCTCAGATGCTCTTCTAAGAAACACACAAGCCTGGCTGTTCCACGTAGAAATGTTTTAAAGAAAAGTGTAAAGGATAGAAGGACCCCATCTGCACAAACCTTTATTCAGGCCCTTAGAAGATGGCTCAAGCATGAGCATCTGATCTGGGCTCCTCTGCACATAGGTAAAAGCCAGGCGCAGTGCACACAACTGTCACCTCAGCACTGGGGAGGTGGAGACAGAAGGATCCCCAGGGCTTACTGACTAGTCCAGCTGAATCAGAGTTCCAGGTTCACTGACAGACTTCGTCTCAAGCACTTGAGGAAGACATTAACCTCTGGCCTCCATGTGTAGATGCAGACACTACATGTGCACACACACACGAGGCCATTCATGCATGAAAATGCATACAATCATGCACATTGCACATACATACTCATGCAAAAGAAAAAGAGACCATCCTTTATAGGTTATGTGGAAAAGGAAATTCATGGATTTATCCCAACATTATGGTCCACTGACATCACCTTAAACTGACTGCTTCAGGAAAGAGAGAAAGGGAATCAGAAATACAGGGGGATTAGAAAAAGAAATGCTAACACTTCTGATATAAAAGATCCAATAAGCTAGTGTTGTTTAAATGGGAAGAATAGTTATTTCCAAAAGCACCTGGCTACTCTCAACACTGCTTGAAATGTACTAACAGAAGTAACTCAGATATTGCTTTGAATTTTTTTTTAAATCTTCTTAAGTAGAGGGTCTCAAGTTTTACGGTACTTAATTAAGAATTAGTATTTTTGAAATTAGGTGATATTTGTCACTTTTAAAATATCTTCTTTTTAAAAAGTTACTTGGTAGTACCCAGAGGTGGGTTCATCACAGCAGTGCCATGCCTATATGTCATTCTGCTTGGTTGCTATTCACCCTGTCCCCACTGTGTTCCCCCTCTCCTTTGTCCCCTTCTGGCTGGACCTGTCCCTCTCCCAGACAGGCCCCCTTCTGCTCATGGTACAGGAATTCCATTACCCTGTTTTTTTTCTCCGGCTCCCCTTAAGCTTTTCTTCTCCATGAACACACACACACACACACACACACACACACACACACACACACAGAGGCTTAAATCTAGATTCTGCCTATGAGAAAAAAAAATATCTGGCATTCGTCTTTTTCTGTCTGGCTTATTTTGTTTAACGTGTTGAATCCATTTTCCTACAAATGGCATGATTTCATTTTTTTATTGCTGAAAAATTCCATTGTGCCTATATACTGCATATTCTTTATATATTGATAGACATTTAGGCAGGTTCCATTTCCTGTCTATTGTGTATAGCGCAGCAATAAATATGGATGTGTATGAGTATCTGTGGCGTGTTGTCTAAGCATCCTTGGGTGCATACACAGGAGTGATACAGCTGGTGATACGGCAGCTTTATTTTGAATGTTTCTGTAACCGCCACACTGATTTCCACAGTGGCTCAACCAGCACGCACTCCCACCGACAGTAAATAAGACTTCCTCTTTCTCATACCCTGGTCAGTAAGTGTTTTCATGATGCTGGACTTTCTGACCAGTGTGAGGTTGGAATCTCAAAGCAGTTTTGTTTGACATTTTCCTAATGCTAAGAATGTTGAATATGTTTTCAAATATATTTATTTGAAAATAAATTATTTATTTATTGCCCATTAGTATTTTTTCTTTTGAGAAGTATCTATTCCGTTCATAAGTTCACTTACTGATTGGGTGATTTTTTTTTGAGAGGGAATATTTAGTTTTTGCAGTTCTTTTTATATTCCAGATACTAATCCCCTGTATGATGTAAGGTTAGAATGTTTTGTATTTTTTCATTTTCTATTTTAGCTGATATTTCAATGTACACCCTCTCTGCACCCCTAACACACAGTCCAGAAACCCTCTGATTACTGGTGACTAAGGACAGCTAGAATGACATTAAGTCTGGTCTCTCTCATGCTGACCACCCAGTGCTCATAGCTCATTGGAAGGCAGAGAAAGAAGGTATAATGTTCCTTTTTTGCTGTTTATGTGATAAAGGAATGACAGCTTCTTGCATGTCTAGCTAAAAAGTAGGTATATTAAGAACAAATAAGAGACCAAAACTGCAGCTTAAAGTTAATTTGACAAGAGTTTTAATGGATATAATGAGATTATAATAGATAAAGTTTGATATATAACATTCTGACAATAAAACTGATAAACAACATGTAAAATGGGAATAATCCATGAGACCTTTATCATAATTTTAAAATAAACATTCATTTTGCCAAAAATAGGGAAAGTTAGAGTAACTGAAAAAATGGTATGACTGATTAAGAGACAATGTTATAGTCATTTCTGGACATTTTGAAGTTTACCATTTGATTAAAAAACATAGTTCAAGAGCTATACATATGAAGATTAGTATTAGAGTAACCATTTTAAGATTATACACAGGTACAGAAATAAAGTTCATTTCTATTTCCAGTGCAGAAGAATAAGGCAAATATAGGATATTTGGAAATGTTGACTTAAATTTCAAAATACTTTTCTCACTCCAGAAAGATGGTAAATATTAAAAATTAGCCTTTTCCTAAACTTTACACTTACATGATTCTTGTGCATAATTTATACCTACATAAAATTTTGCCTGGGCATCTTTTACTGAATATTATTCCACAAGGATTTTTTTTTCATTATTTCAACTAACTATTGGCATTTGTAAAGCCTATGCATATTTTCCTAGGTTGGATATACCATAATTTACTTGAATTTTCTTAACGCTTTGTTTTCTTGTTCCCCTCTATTCTAAATAATAATACAATGAGCACCTTTGTACACAAATTTTCTCTGTACTTAAGATGATTTTCTTTGGAGAGGTTCCCAGATTTAGCATCACCTGTCTCAGACTTGGAAATTTAAAAGACCCTTTCTCCATGTCATCAAATTCTTTTCCAAAGAATCTACAAATTACTCTCTCCCATGAACAATACACTAGCTCCAGTACTGAGAAAAAATTTTATTTCTGCAAATTAAATGAGCAAAAATTCATATCCCATTTTTGTTTTAATTTGTATTCGTTTACTAATGAAAATATTTTCTCATATTTGTAAATGAAACTTTTTTCTTACATATGGACTTCCTGAAAACTTTCAATTATATTGAATTTCAATTCAGAATATTTACATTTACTTTTAAAAAAACTGAAGATAAATTTCAGAAAATTAAATGCATAAAATAAATAAGTGAACCAAATGTTATACAGAGAGTATTAATAGGTTCAAATTTTCACCTTTGGGACATCAATGCTTTGTTTAAAAACATATAGTTTCAACATAAAATAATTAGCCATTTCACTGAAATTTTTGTCCAGCATTAGCACATTACAGATATGGCAAGTTGAAAGACAATGACATTCAAATAAAAGAAGTATGCTCAACATCAAAAGACTCAAGTCCTCTCTTCTGTGACTTATCTACAAACAGGAGGGGCTAAATGTTGATTGACAAACATCCTAAATAAGTCACCACCACTTACCAAGCTATTTACTGGCCACTAGTGTGAACACATCTGCCAGTCCATTGCTTAGTAAACATTCACTGGAAAAAAAAGCAAGCTTAGTGATTTTTGCAGGCTTTCCAAATCTCTTTCTCTGGATAAAAGCAATTGAGAATGTGTCCAAAAGGCCAAGGTAGTCCTGGAAATGAACTGCAGCTGGAAATCCCTTTTCTCAAGGTTCACACAGAGAAGGAAATACTTGGTCCTGGTCAGGAAGTCAATTGATCTCCTGGGCTATTGACAAAGACCATGAATACAAGCTCATTATTCTTGTTCAGTCAACAACCTCTGACATTTCTATTTGGCTGATCATAGATCAATCATAGGGAAATATGAGGTAGACGACTCCCTTTCTGTAAAGTTGAGAAACTCAAAATGTCCCAGGAATTGAATTCTTTACAATTTACCGCTTTTACTATTTTTCAGGAAGTATGACAGAATTGACATTACACATATAAGTTTGGGTTTGGTGTTTGTGTGTTCAGTAGGGTGACATGTGATGTTTGATATGACCTTTTTGGATTAACATATATAGGGGGAGATCTTGTCCTTTAGAAGAATTTAAAACAACCATCACACACAATGTTTATTGCCCGTGTTTCCAAAAATCTATTTGATCTTCATCAGGTTCCATCTCTTTATTTTCATCAGTGGTGCAGTTTCCCTTAGAAATGTGAGAGCTGTGCCTTATAAAAAGGAAACAGTGACTTCATAAAAAATGCAAAACTAAAGCTTTGCTAACATGGAGTGTTTGTGTGTAACTCTCCTAACATGTCTATTCCCCTTTCCTGCAGGTCAATGACAGGTGTAGGAAAA
Source organism: Zapus hudsonius (assembly GCA_004024765.1). Taxonomy (NCBI): domain Eukaryota; kingdom Metazoa; phylum Chordata; class Mammalia; order Rodentia; family Dipodidae; genus Zapus; species Zapus hudsonius. The sequence continues at coordinate 5,042 of PVHP010011100.1, forward strand.
CGTAACATCTAAACTCCCAATTTCCCAGGCTCTTTGGGCCACACCTTTTACAACTCATGTCTTAATATTCCCTGTCTCCAAAACACTATGCTTTTCAAGAAAATGTTCACCTTTAAGGGAAAATGTGTCCCCTAGAGCAGTTGAGAAGATCTAGAGAAAATTTTCTGTGATTACAACCAAGAGTGTGACCTTGTGAGTAGTGACCAGGGACGCTGCTAAGAATCTTGCCCTCAACAACAAAACATTCATCCAGAAATATTTTTTGCCTAATCTTGAGCAATAGCCCATACTCTGTACAAAGCAAAATAAACTCCCCTGCCACAGCCTAGGTCAGGGCTTCTTAAACATTTTCCATTGTGACTTTTATAGCCTCCAAAATTTTGATATGGCCCTAGGTATTTGGTGTACAGATATTTAAAGAGGTATATAAATTAAGCATTTACTGATAATAAATACTTTAAAATAGTTCCTTGGTTTGCATGTAATTTGACCATTTAATAAAGACAAAGTCAAATTGTCATATTGATAAGATGGATGAACTTGTTTACAGAAAGAACTTGGAGCTGGGGAAGTAGTTCAGTAGGTTAGTGCTTGCTGTGCCAGCATAAGGATCCAAGTCTGATCCTCAGAACCCATATAAAAATGTTGGAAGTTGTAGAATGTTTGTGATCCCAGTACTGGGAAGGTAGAGACAGGTGGATCCCTGGAGTTCTCTGGCCAGCCCATCTAGAATACTTGATAAGCTTCAGGACAACGAGAGACCTTGTCTCAGTAAAATATTGGGCAGTATTCTTGAGAAATGACACCTGAGGTTGTCCTCTGGCCTCCATAAGCACAAGCACATATGTGTATACACACCTGTACACGTGTACATGCAAATGTACATGCACACATGCATGTGTACACACATATGCACATGTGTACATGCAATTGTACATGCACACACACCTGCATACCTGCACATATGTACATACAAACACACATGCACACCTACACACATGTACGTGTACACACATGCACAGCTACACACATGCACAGCTACACACATGTATGTGCAAATGTACATGCACACACACTCCAAGAATTAAATCCTGGTTGACTATTTTATACTGTAAGGCATATGCATTTTCAACATTTTTCAGTTAATTGATATTTTGATTTTATTATTATCAATGCCAAGAACTCTGCTTTTATAAATAGATAGTATAAAAATGGCAGAACTCTGTTTAAGGCCATGTTGGGACTTGTCCTAATGCTAAGTCAAAATTGTGTGTGTGTGTGTGTGTGTGTGTGTGTGTGTGTGTGTGTGTGTGTGTGTATAACTAAAATAGGGATTTTAAAAATCAAACTTTCTAACACAATTCAAGGCAAAGATATACTAACTTGATACTTGTGTCTGCAGAATGATGGACAATAGGAAAATAGTAAAAGTCTTTGCTTTCAATAGTTAAAACATTGTGTTTCTATGAGCAGAAAACTTTGAGTGTAAAGTAAAAAAATAATGCATTTCATCACATGGAATAGTCAGATCTGAGCTGCAGTATTTCAGGCAGAGTTCACTGGCACGTGCTATGAAACTGTGCTGTCATGTGTAAAAAACCAAGGCTACAACGAATGATGTCCTATGATGCAATATGGGTGAGTGCAGCCAGGAATATGTCAGTTTCATTAAACACTTGATTCTGGATTAATTTTTGGTCATTGCATGTTCAGAAATCTCATATTGCTGCCAATTTTGAAAAAAATTTTTTTAATTTATTTTCAAGCAGAGAGACATAGAGAGAAGAGAGACAGTGAGAGCACACAAGGGCCTCTAGCTGCTACAAATGAACTCCAGACACATGTGCCACTTTGGGCATGTGACTGTACACGGGTACTGGGGAATTGAATTCTAGACATTATGCTTTGCAGGTCTTAAGCCATCTCTCAAACCCTGTTGCCATTTTTTTTGAGACCCTTGCATTCAGTTACTGGGATTGCAGCCCATAGAAACTGATGTCCAGAAAATAATTCACTTGAATATAAAGGGCAATGGGATAGACTGGAAGAAAGAGGTTGAACAACGATAGCCTAAGAGTCCTGTGTTGGTTTGAATCAGATGTCCCTATAAACTCATGTGTTTTGAATGCTTAGTCCCCAGCTGATGGCAATTGGGGAGGTGGAGCCTAGCTGGAGACGGTGTGCAGTTGGGGGTGGCCTTAGGAGTGTTACAGCCAGCTCCCTTTGGCAAGTGTTTGGCTCTCTCTTCTGCTGCTGTTTTCTACCTGCTGTGGCAGAGATGATGTCCAGCCTCTGCTCTGCCATGTTTTCCCCTGCCACCATGAAGCTTCCCCTTGAGACCTTAAGAAAAAGTAAAACACTTCCTTCCCATCAGCTGCTTTTGGTCGGGTGCTTTATCCCAGCATCACAAAGGTAACTGTACAGATCCCATGGAGAAATGAACCCCTCCACTCTCTTTTTTTGTCTCCAATCTTGACAATTTTGGGAGGAGAGAAGAAAGCTCTTTTATGTAGGAAGATGGAACCATTAGGAGACGACAATTCATATGCTTCAGAATCTAAGGAGCAGAACCATGTGGGTACCCAAGCCTGGCATGGTACAGAGGGCACCATGTCCAAAATGCACTCTTAGATAAGATCATCGAGCTGCTATGGGGGTGAGACAATCCTTCAGGTAAGATAATGACATCTGAATAATTATCTAGATGCCTTTCTCTATAACACCCCTAAGTCATTGACAAAACCCTTCAACCACTTCGACCACTTAAAACAAACTGCCTAAGTGAAGTTGAAAAACAAAAACAAAAAAAAATTCGATTTGTGGAGTATACGGCTTGTATGTCAGCGACTACTTTTTGAGACGAGTGCATGCTATAAATGTAAGTTCTGTTCCAAATTATCCAGATAAATGATAAATATGTAAATCTATCTCAAATAATTCACCCCAAAGCAATTCTCCTTTTCCTTTCATTACCTTGAATTAGAAAATGCATGGCTAAACTTCCAACATGATAATGGTGTTTGACTACGTGATCCTACCATTTCATTATCCAAATTAGTTTATAATTTTATCTATCTTTGGGTGAATGCCTTAATGACATAATTCAGGACAGCCTGGCAGGATTAAAAGCAAGGCTAAGTATATATCTGGCTAAAAATCATCACAAATATTGAATTGTTATATTAAGTAGACCTTAGTTTTAAAAATCATTATAGAGTATAACAAGTATAATTTGGGGATGTTTGGTCTGGCTAGACTTTTAAAATATTTAAAATTAAAGTGTATTAGATTATGTAACACCCTCTGTTAACTAAAGCCAGTGTTAACTTTCAAGGGTATCACAATTTCATTGATTTGAGTTTCCACCCAGAAACCTAGGAAATTCATCCAACTATTCATCAAGAATTCTGCACACTATTATCAAAGGAACGAGACACGTGTTGGCAGAGGATACATCACCACCTGCCACCAGCCCCACAACAATCCAATATTTGTATGCCCACTCCACACCAGAGGAAGACTTTGTTCCCATGGGCCATGTACAACATCATCCACTGAGGACGCAGGCTGCTCCCATGAGTGAGAATGGATCTCTTTTCCTTTTCTTCAGTAGCAATCTGTTTCCATGCTTTCTCTAAATCATTTGGTGTCCTTGTATCTCACTGGAGACTAGCTGTTAAAGAACCCGAGAACTCTTCTCCTTCTTCAATGAGGACGATTATGTGTTAACAATGCCTGCTATTTTACTCACCTTCTGCAGGGTCAAGTTGACCTGGGGACAACAGACAGTGACAATCACACTAGTTTCCTTTCAAGAGCACCTACATTGAGATTGGGTGTCCTTCTGGAAGCCTCGCTGCTCAGTGTTAACTCTTTATTTCATGGATAATGCCTCCATGGACTTCTTTTTTTAAAATATTTTATTTATTCATTTTCAAGGAGAGAGAGAGAGAGAGAGAGAGAGAGAGAGAGAGAGAGAGAGAGAGAGAGAGAGAGAGAGCACCAGGGCCACCACCACCTTGTGGGTCTGGCTTATGTGGGACCAGGGGAATTGAACCCAGGGCCTTAGGCACTGGAGGCAAGTGCCTTAACTGCCGAGCCATCTCTCCAGCCCTCCATGGACTTCTTGAGGCATTGGAACATATGATACAAATTAACCAAATAAAAATATTATCTGGATATAAGGATATTTCTTAGAATCACTATCGTCTATATGGTTTATATTTTGTCTTCATAAAGAGCCTGGAATGACTGGAAATATACCATGTCTTTTCTCCTCCAGGGCTATGTAGAAGCTGCTTCATTGCATATTCTGAAACCTTATTCCATCTTTGACATGTTGAAGAGAAGCGATTTCTGGTTTTCTCAGAACTTTATCCTGCATTAGCCTCTACCTCACTGAAATCTTCTGCTCCATTGGGGACCACCATTATTTTATAAAAGTGGTATTTCTGAATGCCATTCACAAAGAATAGGTAGGTTAGAAAGATCTTAAATAGACACCCCAAAGAAATGTGGTGGCAGAGGAGGAGAAAGTCTTCATCAGGACAAATTATCAGATGATAAGATACATGCTATCCTTTTGCTATAAAGATAACCCCAGGAGGAAAAAAAAATCAAAATTTCACCGGAAAGGAGCAACTGCACCCACAATAAAGTTGTTGCTGGTATGATTTAATGGGAGGATTGTAGAATTTAGTATAGCTTACTCATTAATTATAATATCCAATATGTCAATATCATGAAGCATTGGATCTAGAATGAGATATTTATTTTAAATTTCTCATGCAAAATAGAAAAGAGTGATGTAGGCTCTTTGTGCAGCTTAAATGAGACAAGCATATGAAAACAGCAGCTCAGTGACTGACATTCAGCAGAAATCTCAGCCATGAGGATCATCCATCATGCCTTCCTGCTCTCAGTCACATGAATGGTCTAGCATAGCTCCCTGGTCTTGGTTCATTTAAGTGGTTTTCTGAACCTCTCACTCAGAGTTGGTACATCCACCCTCGTTTGACCAGAGTCCCAAGCCTGTAAAGTAACACTGATGTTGGTGATGGGAAAACACTTTCAGTAACCTGCATCTACCTGAACAGGTATTTCTCAAAGCCAACACCAGTAGAAAGGCTGTGTAGCTTGTACTTTCTAGTAGCTTCCACCAACCACTTTGTTTTCCTCACTCAATCTCTCTCACAGGCTTAATTTACCCCCTTGCAAAATGATTCCTTCCCCATATCATGCATCAAACATCATTGCTTAAGCCTTCCGTCCGGCTTCCTTTCCTTCCTCGTCTGTGTTCAGCTCCCAGTGACGCCTTTTACTACCTCCAAAATCAATGCATCATCGTTCACACCTTGGAGACACAAAATGCCCATGTTTACCGAAAAGTTGTCAAGGACAAAGCTTCATACAAATTAGTATGTTGTAGGTAATAAATCTTGGTTTGGTGTGGGTAATTATAAAACTTCAACTAGACTTTTCAAGCTATGAGCCATTAATTATAAACCAATATGTATTTATTCTTTTCTTGGTACCTTTATAGACCTGCCTTGTCCTGATGGCAACAGGTAATGTTACTTTCCTATAATTAAACCCTCTTCATGTGCCAGGTCCTCTATGATAACCTCATCTCACTATTCGGTACAACTAGAAAGAAGTCCCCGCTCACCCACAATGAGACTGAAGCTTAAGGTGGTGCCACAACGTGATCCAAATGGTGAATCTCGATCCTAAAGCAAAAGCAAAACCGTGCAGATGAACGGAATGGACAGTTGTCAGTGAGATGATCCCGAATCAACAGAAAAACAAGTTGGTTAAAGATTGCATTACTTTCTATCATCTTTTACTCTCTTCATTCAGGAGCTCTCAGAATTTCTGTTTTCTAGAAAGGACGAAGTGAATGTTGGGGTGTGCTTATTTCCACACCCCTGAAACCATTTCTCAGACTTAAAAAGCTTTACGGAGCAAAAATATGATTTCCACGTACCTGAAGTCTAGTCACAGAAACAGGCCTTTCCTTCTACTTACTTCTGTTACCGTGTGGGCAAAGTGACAGTGAATTCATTCCTGCAGTAGACATGGATTTGTTGTGTATGGCTTAGTTATGCCTTGGCTCAGAGACAGAGGGCTAAGTGACATAATTCCTGGTTGCTCTTAGGGTTGGCTCCTTACAGAAACTCTGAATAATTGTGACTAACAGAAGACTTAAAAGTTTCAAGGCTCTTAGGGAAGCTCCACAGTCATCTGGCAACTTAGCCACTTCCATGTCCCCCCACCCTCCCCACCCTCCTTCCCACTATGTCTTCTCAGGCTGCTGTAACAAATTACCACAGACTTGCTGGGTTAAAGCAACAGAGATTTGTTCTCTCATAGTTCTAGAGATCAGGAATCTTCCACTAGTTCTTGTGGACCTAAAAGAGCAAGAAGCATCCTGTCCTGTTACCACGAGCCTGTGGAGGGAATCTGTGCCTCTTTCAGATCCTGGTGATGGGGGTTCCTTGCCACGTGGACACATTCTGTGTAGCTGCGATGCTTTCTCTTCTGTCTGTGCCAGAGCTTTCTCTGCTTCTCTCTTGTAAGCAGACATGTGGTTATATTTAGAGTCTGTTATAGTTTGAATGCCTCTCCAAACTCATGGTGAAACTAAATTGCCACTGTAGTGATATTATGAGGTACTTTGAAGAAGTGATTCAGTCAAGGTGGCAACACCCTCTGGAAGGGACTAAGTCCTTTATGTTGGGAGATTAGTTACAAACGGAAGGAACATGTCTCTTATGCTTGCTGGCTCTTTCACCTTGCAGCGTTTGGCATGAAAGGCTTCTCTAGAGGCAGATGTCATGTTGTTAGAGTTCCCAATGTCCCCAAATAAATGTATATTGTTTCTAATTTATTACTTCTATTGTTTATAGTTTACCCAGTCTGTGGTGTTCTATTACAGTAGTAGAAAATATGCAACGGCAGGGATCTCTGGACAAAGTAAACTTTCTTTTTTTCTTAAGATGCTTCATTTTATCATATTGGTAAAGTCCTTGTGTTTCATATAAAGTAATCTCACAGGTTCCATGGGGTAGCACTTGGGTATTTAGGGGGGTGGAGAGGGTTATTATTCAGCTGCAGTGGATCTCAAGCCAGTATATCCCTCTTTCAGGAAAAAAAAACGATGGGGGAGAAAAAATATTTTCTTTAAAGACACGTTTTAAAAACAGCACACATAATTTCTTCTCAAATTAACCAGAGGCCAGTTACAGGGTCTTTTTTAGCCAAGTTCAGTTGGGAATGAAAGTCTTCATTCCTACCTATCAAGATCTGTTTTACTTAGAAGAAAAGTAGACTAGGCATTTTAGGATGACTAGCAGTATCTGTTACCACCTGCATTCTGATCACCTAAACATCAGTATGCAGGCTTCTTTTCAGAAGCTCCCTACATTCAGCCCAGCTTCATGATAGATCTGAAACTCAAGTCTTAGATCTCTGAGTCATCTAATTGGGACAAATATGACTTCTTGTAATCCAATTATCTGCCCCCGAACACCAAGGAACAAGGTACTCAGACCAAGGCCTCTCATTTGGCAAAATGAGAAATTAGACAGAGTCCTCTTGGAGGTTGCATCTTGTTAGGACTAATAATGACTCTCTTCTTGTGAGTAGAGTGAGTAGAGCCAAGGTTATCCAACCTGGAAGTGTTTCTGACAAGTCCTTCCTGCTCTTCATCTTTCCCAGCTTACCTGAGCCACTGGTGAGGGTGGGCGTTTTGTAGCCTGCCTTTTTTCCAGTCATGGTTTGGTGACCACATGAATGAATGATTTGCAGAGATAAGAGAATTTTAGTAATATAATTTCTTTAGGTCCTGGTAGCTTTCCAGATGATTTGCTTCTGGCCAGTTCCCAGTTCCATGAATTAGTGACTGTGATGGTTTGAAGGTCAAATGTCTTGCATGTACTCTTGTCTTTGAACAATTGATCCCCAATTGATGGTGCTGCTTAGGAAGTTTGTGGAGGTTTTATGAGTTAGAGTCTTGCTTGAGTAGGTGTGTCCCTGGGGGAAGGCCTTGTGATGCTATATAGTCCAGCTCCATTCGGTGCCCTTGTGCTTTATACTTCCTCCTGGCTGATGTGAAGAAGTGATGCTGGCTATCTGCTCCTGCCATGCTTTCCCCACCATGATAGGGAAATTGTAATCTGAACTAAACCTTTCCTTCCATGAGCTGCTTCTGGTTGGGTATTTTGTTCCAGCAATGAGAAAGCAACTAATACACTAAGTACAGATAAAATCTAGCAGAGCTATAGACTTTAAGACCAAAGTCTTTTATAATTGATTGCTTTTGGACCCTGTCCCTTTTCTCCCTTTCAAATAGGCCCTCTCAAAACCATAGGAAGCAAAGAGCTGGAGTGTGCAGACAGCCCTCTTTCTGTGATCTCTGTCACTGCTACCCAGCCTAGTCTGGCAGACACCTCTTGAGTATAGGTGCTTGGGGAAGATGTTTGCCTTCTATGAAATTCCACTCTTTGAAGTTTTCACCTAGAATTGCTTCCGTTTGGGATATGAAAAGAATTAGCTTTTACAATCAAATAAAGCCAAAATTACCAATCATTTAATGGAAGAGTTGTAAATATAGATCTTGGAACCAGATCACCTAGTTCAAACCAGATACCTCATGTTTTAGTTGTACAAATGACAAGTTTCTTCATTTATCTGATCCTCAGGTAAAATCAGGCTATCATGACATTTCCTTCATTGTGCTGTTAATGACTAATTTGATTAAAATATAAAAACCATCAAACTGGAGCCTTACACATTGCATGCACCATCGAGGCATAGATAGTATTAACTCACTACTGTAAGACTGTTAGACAATTTGCACTGCAGGATACAATCTGATACCAAACTGATTGCCCAAGTTGGCTTCTTTTGTAGATTCTACTAAAATAGTAAAAAGTAATCAACATAAGACAGTATATTGACTTTTTCCTGCAATTCCCCCCCTCCAATGCTAAGATCAAAATTTATGTATTCTGCCAAGATATCATGCCAAAAGTTTCACTGTATGTTTCCCACAGCAAACCAAGAGGTTTTGCCTTTTGGGTTTCTATTATCTGAGCTTCAGTACTCATGGTTTAGATTTAGTCATGCTCAGTGCCCCACCTTTCAGCATCAAAGTCCTTATTCATCAAGACTTTTACTTGACTTCCCAGAACGGATAGCCTACATACCTACAGCACAGCCATTGTGAGCTTAATTTCTTTTTCCATCAAAGTCTGGACTAAAGCAGTTGAGGGATCACGTAGTGATATCAGAGACACAGGTTGTCTACAGATTTCCATGCCACCATAACGAAAATACTTCTCATTTGTAAGTTCAAGATGAATATCCAGCCATCATGCCTACCACTGGGCTGCAGAAAGGAGGGAGGCGAAGGAGCATATGTGCTAGAAGTTGAGCACATATGTGCAGAACTTGTTGCAAAGCCACACCTTGCAAGGGACTTTGGGAAATGTGGTCTTGAGATAGTGGCAGTGTGCCAAACCTCAAATCAAGCTTTCTGTTATCACAGACTAAAATGAGAACAGGCGCTATGGAGACAACCAGAAGCTTCTGCTGTGTTCACTAAAAACAGTTCTTTCTTTAACTTAACACAATGTCTGTTAAAAATAATATAGTATATGTAACCTATTCAATCTCTACCTCTTTGCCTACTGCAAGAAAACGTAAAACCAGTGAGTGCATATGTCTTCAATAAAAAATAAAGTAAAACCCAATAGTTTATATCAAATGACAACGCTGTCTTGGAATAGTTTATGGTTTTCCCTTAAGATATAATTGCATTTCCTGAAATTGGAATTAACTTGCATGTGTAGTTTTTTTTAATAAAGACCAAAATATTTGCATATTTCTGCAACATTTGGTTGGGACAAGGTTCATTTTATTTGCAGAAATGAGACACTTATTTTAACCCTTGCAAGCTTGCTCAACTTACGCTTGGAAAAGCAGCATTTTCAGAAATAGTGTTTAAGTTGAAACAAAAACAATGCTTCCTATTATATTTGGGCATGTAGACAGAGCATGGAAGGCTGAATTTCTTCTTTTATTCTTTCGATTTTTCAGCTTCTTTTTGTGAAGCAGAGAGGGAGTGGAAGGAACAAAAACTTGAAGGAATTTTAGAGATGCCACAAAATTTCAAAAGTAAAAATGGTCCAATGAGTTTAAGAAAGAAAGAATAAGCAAAATAGAAACTATCTGTTTTGTTTCTTTATCAAGCAGTATTGCTGTATTTGTACTGAGCTCTTTGGGGTTTTTTGGTTGGTTGATTTTGTTTGTTTTGTTTTGGGTGATGTTCAGCATTTTGTGTCCTGATAGGAATTTTAATGACTGTAAAACCAAAGCAGTGGTCCCAAGCTGAGCCCAATGGATGAATCAGGTAGGCGTGTGTGTATTCATCACACTGATTACTGGTCGTTTTCTTGTACCACGGAGGCCCAAATGTCAGCCAACTAGACATGCCATCAGAGAAGCAAACTTAAAAGATACTGGACACTTTTCAAATATATATATATATATAATATATTAAGCATATATATACACATATATATGTATGTATGTATATATATATATATATATATATATAGAGAGAGAGAGAGAGAGAGAGAGAGAAATGAAGCAACTTTTACATGATCAGCTAGTCTGAAGACAAACGTTCTGCAGTCTATTTCAGGCACAGTAGACATAGAGGCAGAAACCAGCCGGACAAAGGTCCCATAGACAATGACTGTTTACACATCTCTTAAGATCAAGCGATTCTCTGCAGCTAGGAGGACTTAGCCATTTCCTCTTGCAGTTGGCCCAGTTCATAAATAGAGTAATTGCCCCTTGATTTTTTTCCTCTTTGTTTTCAGAGCACTAAGGTGGGCACTAGATACTCAGTTTATTAATATAACAAATTTTACCAACAAAATGTAAGAAAAATAGATTTGAAATGATGGCTTATGTATACCTTTGCATTCTTTCTCTTTACCATGTCCAGACAGGAATCATGCTGACTTCCTGGAACTTGTCTCGGGTCACAATCCTGCTCTCGTCTGAAGGTGACCTCATGATCTGAGAACTCTTTCTAGATCTCTGTCTCAAAAGATCTGGTATGGACCCTTTCCACCTGTATTTTAAATCCTTTTTTATTTTTAATAGTTTAAATGCATAAGGGGTATATGTAAATGTATATGCAAATGTGTGTGCAGATATGTGAGCCCCATGTACCCGCAAGGAGGACAGGAAGAACTGCAGGTCTCTCCCCTCCATCACTCACTTGCATGCTTTCTTGAGATGGAGTCCCTCACTGATATAGAGCCCCAGAGATTCCCCAGTCTCTGCACCCCACAGGACTGGAGTTACAGATACATGCGGCCATGTCCATGCTCAGGAGTCACAGGCCCAGCTGTTTATGTGGGTGCTGGGAAGTGCGCTTCCCCTTACTAGCTGAGATAGAGCCCCAGATCCCCCCTCTTTAAATCCTCTTCCTCTCGGATCAGTTCCCTTGGGATTGTAAACACACCCTTCCTGTCATCCAGGTTTCACATCTGCCCTGGTAGATTATTTGTGTGGAAACAACCTAATTAAATAAAACATTTACAAAATCATTATAACAAAAGGAAATCAGGTCCACATGAAAATGCAGTTTCAATGATAACCAAATAAGCTTTCTCAGATATTGGCAATTCTGTATTATTTACTTGTACAATTGTTAATTTTTTAAAAAACTTCATACTTTATTTTTAGTTTGTTTTGTGCTGCCACGTAACAAAAACTTAGAGTAAAATAAATGCCCACCAAATGGTAGTTTGTTTGAATTAATTATAGGAAGTTATAATGGAACACATATGGCATGACCTCATTTTATGAAAGAAAAAAATGTAAGAATAATACATTCATAATATCACATGTGCTTACATATTCTTAATAATTTAAGAGGATATGGAAAATATTCCACATGATTTTAACAACACTTAGTTTCGAATGATTATGGCGTTCTTCGTCTGCCCTATTTTTTTCGTACAGTAATTCCATTCACACACATATATGTATAAATGAGAACATGAAGAAGTCGTGGAAGAAGGAAATGAGGAAAATAGCCAACCTTTAATGAGTGAGGGCTCGTTGTGAGTAAGCTGTGCAATGTGGCAGGTTTCAGTTTTATTGTGTGTGTTAATCCTCAGTAATTCTATGATGTAGATAATGAATGGTCTTTTATAAATATACCCCAAAATATACAAACTTAGAGTCATATAAATAATGCTCAAGGTCACATTGTTCCTGGTTTCAGACATGAGATTTGAACCTACATTGGCCAGACTCCTAAGAAATTATCCAATGCCTTGATACTAATGAATATTGAGGTGCTATTAACCATCACAAAACACACAAATGAGAAATGATGACTAACTGGTTAATGTAAAGCCTAAACAAATAAATGAATAAAATAAATATGAAATAAAATGAAAAGGCCATTTTACAAATTAGTAATATTTAAAGCCATATGAGAGAATTTTAAATTTTAATTCAATTTTTTTCCATTGTGAACTTTACTGTATGAACATAGTGCTTCAGTAGAATGTGAGAGTACATTTGAAATGGTTAATTTTTATCTTTTTACAGTGCTGGGTATCTGAGAAACTATTTCATCGTGTCCCTGAATGAGCAGTCTTCAGCAGATTAAAAACAAGTAATTGGAGTCCTTTGTTATTCAATAACAAATGCTTATATTGGTCAGCTTTTTTTTTCTTAAATAAATCACCTTTTTAGTTTCTACTTATTTGTAAGAAGAAAGAAAAAGAGAGAAAGCATGCACCAGGGCCTCTAGTGCTGCAAATGAACTCCAGATGTATGTGCCACTTGTGCATCTGGCTTTACGTGGGTGCTGGGGGAATCAAACCCGGGTCGTTAGGCTTTGCAGGCAAGCACCTTAATCGCTGAGGCATCTCTCCAGCCCCTTGATCAGCTTTTTTAAGTTTTATAACCCAGGTGCTTCAGGGATAAATGATCTATTTTGCCTTGATTTTTCCTTGGCATTCTGGCTCCTTGCATTACTTCGTATCTTCCACATTAAAAACGAAACAAGTAAACAGTTACTTAAACCTTGGCTTTGTCCGTGTCCTGGGATTCTCTTGCCATTATACTATACTGCTATACTGCTTAGTATAGCTGCCATTAATTTGCCAATGTTCTGATTCTTCTCACCACACAGGATTTAACTTCCACCCTGAAGATGACTTCTGCTCAGCTTCTCCGTTTCACATGTTCAAGACATTGAACAGTCAACATGGCCAATCAGAAAATCCTACATGGAGAACTTCCAGAGTGCACAGCAGACTATGCCCTGCTGGCAAGGTCATTACATAGATCTCTATCATAGATAATTCATTACATTATCATAGATAATACATTACATAGATCTCTATCATAGATAATTCCCTCCGAACTGAAAAATCCCCTCTTGGAAGGAGGAGGAAGCCTAAGAGGTAAACCAGTCCCTCCTGGAAGGAGGCTAAGAGGTCGTAAACCAGTCTGCAAAGCTGAAGCTGGTAAAAATCACTAGACCCCTCTTCAGGGTTATAGAAGCAGTAACCATCTGCAGGTGAGAGGGACTTTCTAACCAGTTGACCTGTCGACCAATTGTGCAGTTGTGCAGTGAGGTCCAGAGATGCAGCTTTCTATGAGTCTTCGCCTATGCTGGGGTGGGCTTCTTGGTGATCCAGCTGCCTCTGAATCATACATTCTCCTCTAAGTAGCTCTCAGCCATACTCTTGTAACTACCAGTAAACTCATGGGTTACTTAGACTTTGGTAGAATTGTCCTTTGGTCTGTGGTTGATGCCTTCTCTGGGGATGACATCTGTTCGTGTCTCCCCAGGAAAAGGTTAGCCCAACAGGTACCTGTGCTCTCTGAGGACAGGGTCCATTTGATCTTTAATTTTATTGCACATACTGGCTATGCTGGAGCTGAATTGGGACAGCATGTGGACCAGTGCTCAAATACCTACCTCTTTCATAAGGTTTTAGAAGGTTCTATAAACTTGTCACCCAAGACAGACTAGCAGATGATGCACCAAAGCAGTGATCTGGCTTCATGCCCAGTTTCTCCGGGGAAGAGTATGGTCCCTGTTTGACTTGAGTGTTACATATGTGCAGACTTATCTGTTAAAGATGACGAAAGAGGGGGAAAGGAGCTAGATTTCAGAAAAGGTCTTGAGGCACTAATAAAAACCATTGTAAGGACATTATACCTGGCAGGCTAGGCAGTTCAGGTCAGTGAGATGGACCCTGACCAGTGCTGCAGTCAGTGCTCATACTGACCTTGAACACTGGTATTTCAGATGCAAAGGTGAAATGACTGTACATCAGAGACCAAGTATTTCTCTGTGGGATTATATACTCTCTCCTTAAAAACATAACCATTGATGGAAGAAATGTGGACACGTCCTCCTGACTGGGAAGAAGAGTTGTTAAGTTAGGTAGCTGAGTCTAAGCACTCTAAGAGTGTCGTGGATCCATTTCCCAGGCGCTGTGGGAGACTCCACATTCCATTAGAGGGTTGGTGTGTTTTATACTTCAATGGCTGCCCTAACAAATTACCTCAATCCTGGTGACTGTAGACTACACAAATCTATATTTTTTTTCTACTCTGGAGATCAATAGTCTGGCACAAATATCATAAGACTTAAAGGGTAGCGCTTCTATCTGGTTCTCAGGTGCACTGGTGGTCACTCCGATGTTTCTAGAGCCTCCCCATGTTCTTTGGACTGTCCTTCCTTCTTAAGTCAACACGTGAATCAAGTCGAATCAAGTCCTTCTTCCACTGACCACTCTGACCTTTTTTAAATGTCTTTTTTTCATTCAATGACTTTTGGGATATATTTGTCCCTCCAGGATTACCCTGAATGTTTTCCCTGGTTGGAGATCAGGCAATCAGCAACTTGACCTGAAATCTACATTCCCCTTTACTCAATGCAGCAGTCATAGGCTGGAAAATAGTATCTTTTAGAGGTGAGCATTATTTACCTTCTATCAATCCTAAGGCAAGCACAGGACATATATGTAAAATAGAAGAGTATTAATATCCTAGAAAGAAGGAGGATTTGATAAGATTAACTCAGCACAAGTAAGGAGAGACTCAGTGGAACATCAGATACAGATGTATTGAGAGAGCAGGAGTCAGGAAAGAAAGGTGATGGGGCACTGGGGAGCTTTCATGTGTTTATAAATAAGAGAGTTGTATATAACCTCAACTAGAGTTTAGAAAGGAAGAACCAATACCTTCTCTCTTAGTATTGAACAATTAAGCCAATGGATCTATGGACACATTACAAGTTAATCTCACCATACACACAAACATAGAGGATTTCTAGACTACTTTTTGATTCCACATGGAGCATTCTTGACATTATTTAGTATTATGAAAGTGGAAAAAGTATGTAGAATTATTGAAATGACATAAAACTTGTTATTACTGGTTAAAATCATGGATTTTTCTCTTTAAAAAATACCCCTAGGACTGAAAATGAATAGTTTAAAGAAGCTTGTTAGAACTACCTTGTTTATTTCTTTATTGTCAATAATTAGACACCCAGTATGAACAAGTTTTGTGTTGGTACTCCCATTTCCCTGGTTCTAACCCACTAAGGGCCCTCCTCCCACTAAGGGATTGCTGGAATGGTCTATGTGGCGGGGTTATGAATTGCATGAGCTGTAGCCCATTTGTGTGTGTATGTGTGTGTGTTGTTGTTGTTGTTATTGTTGTTGTTGTTATTGTTGATGTTGAGGGAGGCAATGTCTCTGGATATTCTCCCCCACCATGGCTCTTACAATCTTTCTACCACCTCTTCCATAAAGTTCCTTGAGTCATGGTGGGTGAGTTTTAAGTCTGCTTTATTGTTAAATTCTTAAGAGTCTCTGGTTTTCAGCTTTGGACCATGTTGGGCGTCCTCGGTGTCTGTCTCCATTATTCTTCCAAAGGTTGTCTGACTTGCTGTGGAGGGAGCTCTTTCACTCATTACATCACTACCTTTAAGATTTCATTAGGGCTCTAGATGGCGAGTTAGGGGTGGTTCATCTCCTGCTTGGGGGTCCCCTACCATATCAGGTCCTGATGGTAAAATGAGGTTGTCCATGGTTAGAACTATTTTCTTAATGAACAAGTGAATGAATAATACAATATCAAGTAGCATTTGGTAGAGTAGACAGATGGGTTTTGCAGAGTTTTAATGAAATATTTATAAAATACCATCAAAAGCATCAAAGCACATTTGCCCAATTTGTTTAAACTGTTTCTATGGCACACTGAACCTATCAGCATTTGTTTAAGAGTTAGATTTCAAATGAATTTGTAATTACATATATTCGTTGTAGTTACCTTCATGTTGCTAGGACTAAAGGCAATTGATGAGAGGAAAAGGCTTAATTTTTCTTACAGTCTCAAGGGGAAGCTTCATGATGGCAGGGAAAGCATGGCATGAGCAGAGGCTGGACATTACTTCTTGCAACAACAAGTAGAAGATAGCAGCAAGAGATTGAGATGAACTCTGGCACAGGGGACATTCCTATAACATGTATATCACCAAAACACCTGTCCCCAACAACACACCTCCTCCAGCAATGCTGACTCCTGAATTACCACTACCTGGGACCAGCATTCAAAACATATGAGTTTATGGCGGACATCTGATTCAAACCACCATATAATTGGCATGAGCAAAGAAATTGTTTATTAATCATTTTCACTTTTATTGATTTGGTGTGTGTGTGAGAGAGAATGAGTTGTATGAGTGTGGCTGTATGAAAGCCAGAGTGTAACATTAGAGTAAGTCCTCGTCATACACCTTGCTTGGGGCAGGAGCTTTCATCATCCCCCACTCCATTAGTAAGGTCTTAGAAAATTGTTCTATCATTAACTCCCTCCTTTCCTTAGGCTCAATGGGAGGATAGAAGCCTGCCAAGGCTTCCAGCTTTGAAAAATAAAATTAAAAACTTTATGTACTGACAATTTTCCTACATGTATATAAATATGTGTTTTGTTTGTGTGTATGTGGGATCTGGGGATTTGAACTCAGGAACTCAGAGATACATGACAATAGCTTTATTTACTAAGCCATTCCCCCAAACCCTGGGACTTATTTTGTGGAAATCCTCTGCCTCAGACTAGGATTCATTTTTTCTTCTAATTCAGCCCTTACCCCTATGTACTAATTTTCTCATCACTATGGGAAAATGCCTATAAGAAAAAACTTTAAAGAAAGAGAATTTATTTTGGCTTACAGTTTAACAGGATCCAGTCTGTCATGGTGGAGGAGGTCAGGTGAGAATGGTGCATGCTCTGTCCATGGGAGTGTGAAGCACAGGGTCACACCACAGCAGCTAGACTAGAATGAGAGGTATATATGCCTTTGAAGGTCTTCCCCCAGTGACCCACATCTGCGAGGTAAGACAAAATTGCCAAAGATTCCACAGCCTCCCAAACCAGTGCCACCAGCTAGGGACCAGGTGTTAAATACACAAGCCCACAAAGGACATGTCACACCTGAAATATCTTCCATCTCCTCAATGCTAACTTTGTCCAGGTAAACTGGTAGAGTCCTTAGCAGGAAGAGTGAGCTGAATACCTAAACAAAGTTTTACTATTTTATTTCCAGACAAGTAAGCGTTTCCTTATTCTGAGGTATTACACATGAATTTAGAAAATTGCAACATTTGTAGATAGCAAATTTCAGGATTTAATTCATGGACCCAGGAGGGTTTTTTTTTTTTTTTGGTTTTTGTTTTAAATAGTAATGTTTTTCCACTCATACAAAATATTTATTTCTTGTTTTTTCCTGTCATGGAGTCAGAATATAAAGAATAAAAAACCTGGTGGATTAAGTTACCTAATATAAAATAAGATGTATTCCACTTATGAGCATGAAAGCTAACTGGGAATGAGAGAGAGAGAGAAAGAGAGAGAGAGTGAGAGAGAGAGAAAATGGGAATGCCATGGATTAAGTTACTTAATACAAAATATAATGTATTCCATTTATGAGCATGCAAGCTAACTTGGAATGTGTGAAAAAGAGAAAGGCAGAGAGAGAGAGAGAGAGAGAGAGAGAGAGAGAGAGAGAGAGAGAGAGAGAGAGAGAGAGAGAGAGAGAGAGAGAGAATGCCAGGGCCTCCAGCCACTGAAAAGGAACTCCAGACACATGCACCACCCTGTGCGTTTGGCTTTACGTGGTTCCTGGGGAATCAAACTCAACTCCTTCTGCTTTGCAGGCAAACACCTTAACTGCTAAGCCATCTCTCCAGCCCTAATTTTACTTTTTTCAAGTAAATCCTTGAGAGAAAAAAAATGGACTAGGATTTTCCAGAAATGAAAATCATGAAATAGCTTCTTATGAGCTTTAGAGCAACTGACTTATTCTACAAGTAGCTTGACAATCACCTGCTCCTTTTCTGTCTCACAGGAATGTGGTAAAGAGCAACTAGAAGCAATACGACTGCTTCCAATTTTAATAAAACATTGAAGTTAATTAACTGAGAAGAAGCTAATATTAAATGTTTTTATGGTGGCTAGATTTGGCTTCCTACCTTTAAAATAACTGAGTTTTTTGCATTTGGATTAAATACATTGCCTTAATCCAATCAGAACCAACAAGAGAACAGGTGTGGAGAGAAGCTGGAGAGATGAAGTGATGGGTAAAGTGCTTACCATGAGAGTTGAAGAGCAGAGCACAGACCTCAGCATCCACACAGAAGCATCTCTAATTCCAGCATCGGGAGGCACAGGTATGAGGATACCGAGAGCTTGCTGGTTAGCTAGTCTAACTAAATTACTGAGCTCCAGGTTCAGTGAGAAGTCCTCATCTCAAAAACTAATGTAGAAAGAGATGGAAGAAGTCACCAGATATCAACCTCTGATTTCCATATGCACACACATGCACCTGCACAAACAGATGTTCTAATACACATGCAAACATGCATATATACACACCACACACAAACACACATGCAAAACTAGAAAGCCAGCATAACTGTCTTATAGTTGGCTTTATGGAATTTGAGAAATTATAAATTTGTACATCAAAATTTCTGTATAAAATGAATGACATTTGTAATGATTTGTGGTCTTGAGAATTTTGAGGGCTAGAGATGGGGCTTGGTAGTAGAGATCTTTGCCTAGCATGTATGAGGTCTAGGACTGCAAAAATAAATAAATAAATAAATAAATAGGCATGCAGCTCAGTTTACAGTGTGCTTGCCTAGTATGCATGAGGTCCTGGGTTTGATCTTCAGCAGAACATATACTGGGCAGGTGGTGCACACTAGCACTTGACAGGTGAAGGAGAGAGCATTGGGAGTTCAAGCCTGGGCTACATGAGACCCTGTCAAGAGGGAGAGAGAGAGAGAGAGAGACAGAGACAGAGAGAGACAGAGACAGAGACAGAGAGTGATAGAGACAGAGACAGAGACAGAGAGAGAGAATGAACTTACAGCGGAATTTAGGAATACAGATGTGTCAATATTCCTCATCTCGACTCCATTTCAAAAGATCGAGGTGACCAGTGGTGGTTCTTAGAGAAATGCAAGGAAGAGAGTTTGCACAGTCGGTCTAAGTAGGATTTACCATGTGTGTGGATATCAAAATCATTTTGAGTCAAAAGGCAGACACAAATGTGTGGCGCTGGTAGGAGGGCAGGGGAGACCTCAGAGGAAGCTGAGGGATCAGACAGGAGAGTGGGAGGTAAAGTCTGGAATGCTTCAAAGGCACAGTACCATTGAGATCAAAAACATGAGCTTTATAGACTGAAGCCGACCCAGGTCTTTTGAAATGTCCAGCAAGTCATGCTGTCTCTAAGCTTCAGTGCCATCTTCCTTCAAAGAAGGGACATTGACAGTGCTTCCCCATTGGTTTCTGATAAGAAAACATCATAAATCATGTACAGTATGTAGTACCGTGTCTGGCACTGAGAAGGCCTCCAGGGTCATTGTATCTTTTTTGTAAGACATTGTCTTACAAAGAAGAGGAGGAAGGAAGGGAGGCAGGCAGCAGATAGGGAAGGAGGAAGGTTTTGTTGGGCTTTGACAAGGAGATGTGCACCTGAACTGCTCAGCATCCCCAGCAGAGCCTCCATGGTTAGCAAGAAGTGGACCATGGAGCAGAGTAAGCCAAGTCTCTTACAGAAACTTGAGTTGACACTAAGAGGGAAACCAAGGACAATGTGTCCCCTGCAAGCTTTGAAATGAACCAAGATACAAAATGCCAGGGACTGTAGTGTCCTGAGGAATTTCTAAGACATGTTGGATCTTGAGGCAGAAATCAGATGGTCTACAAGGGAAATATAAGGAATGATTCAAGGACCCAGGGGCTGCTTCTATACCAACCCTTCTCCCAAGAGCAGGGCAATCAGAGAATTGTGGATGCTTAAATGTTTTGCCTACATTGTCTTTAGTTTGGTCTAGGAATCTGAAGGAGACGCACTTTGTAGGAGGGCAAAGGGAACTGGCAGTCCTAGGAAAATGAGCCCACAAGAGAATGCCAAGAAGATAAACACATGAGATGAGAAGCAGGTACTGAGAGAATATGGCACCAGACATGACTCCTGTTAAGTTCTGCCTGGATGGGGATAGAAGAGACTTCGGAGAATTTAAATTTCAGGCCTAGTCTTGGAGGATAAAGTCACTCAGATGCTAGTAGAGGGATGCTACACTGTTTTAAGTGTCCTTGTATGTCATGTGTTCCAATAAATCAGGTTTAAAAATACATTGTTCACTGTAGAATGAGTCACAATAATCCTACATTTTTATACAACTATATCAGTTAAAGACTCTAGTGTCGTCTTTAATTCTTGTGACAGCACAGGAAGATCAGGCTTGTCCCTGATTTTGCAAAAGAGGACAGTCTCAAAGGACGTTAAGTTGCATGCCCAGGGTTGCTGCGCTTTGACTGAAACCAACTGTCTCGGTATTCATTCATATTCAGCAAACATGTAGCGGGTTCCTCTCTCCTGCCAGGGTCCCGCTAGATGCTGTGAATACAAAAACAATGCTCAAATGAAGAAACAGGAAGGAGGAGGAAATAAATATAAAAAACCAGATATTTATAGTACAGGAAGAAATCATGGCTGTGAGGTTTTGTATGGGCTTGTTACTGATAATGTTCCCAGAGGGGGAGAGGAACTCGAACTGCTACTAGGATTCCATCTAAAAGGAGGAGAAAGTGTTTAGGGGAGAAATGGCAGAAACTCCGTTCCAGGCAGAAGAATTACATCCAAGCCATGGAAAACACAAGTGCGCATGAGGCCAGCCTCCTAGAAGGCCAGGGAGGACAGGCTTGACTCGCAGGTGAAAAACACAGATGGCAGATCAAAACCAGCCTTTGCAGGGTTGTGCTCAGGGAGCCTGAATTTTCATGCTCTAAGTCGCTGGGATCCACTGCAGGCTTTTAATTGTGTGAGTGACAAGATCAGATTTGTTATTCAGAAAGCACACCCTGGCACAGTTCAGTGGGTGGAATAGAAAGTGGTTACCCTGGAGACAAGCAGACCCATTAGGAAGCTATGACAGTGATCCAAGAGAGAGAAAATGAGGATACTGGTCGGAGGAATGAACAGATTCAAAGACAGTTTAGAAGTCGAGCTGATGGTCAGGAGAGGTTCATGGCTATCCACTCTGAACCAAAGGATGGAATCAAGAGTGATGGCCTAGTTTTGGGTTTGGATTTCCACATGGATAGTGAATCATTAATGTGTAGAACACCCAAGGGGTAACAGGTACGAAGGAGAAAGGATATGCTGTCCCTAGTCCTGATTGGTGAAGATATTATACACTAAGAAGGGGATAGGCCACAACTAGAATTCAGAACAAAACCTCTACCTAAAACTACAAATAAAGGACTAATCATCACATGTTTTTAGCAATCTCCAGTACTATAAGATCCGGGTACCACAGCTTCTACCCAATTCACTTGCACCACTCCTGAAATAAGTACGAGCCTAAGCTTTGCTCCAGAGTACAAATTAGCATAGCGGCTCAGTGAACAATGCCTCTGAGCTTCTGGAAAGAAAGATGCTCGGTCACCATAGGCCCAGAATTAATGAAAAGTCACAGAAATAATAGCTCTATTCTCTAGTTGCCTTTGAACCTCAAAGAACTTGTTGGCAACAAGGTAAGAATTTACAGAAACTGGTGAAAGGATTTTCGGGTAAATAGGACAGCAGAGAGATTGTTTTTAATATTTGTTCTAGACCATATATGTGGTTGTATTTTGAAACTGCTGGTTCACATACTTGACCTGAATTCCTTTTCTAATTGGAAAGTCAATTTCAATTTTGATTACAGGATATAATTTCTTCACAAAAATCTTCTCTGAGAATATTTGCTTGTCTTTATTTTTTTTTTTTTTGCTGGATCAAATTACAGGAATTAGATGATACATGCATATGCAATTTGCTTGTATTTTAATTACAATACAATTCTTAGAAGAAAAATATTTTTGCCTCATTGTGACCAACATCAATAACAGGTTTAAAACCTCACAAATAAAAGTTGTATTTTCTTTCAGGTTAAGTGGAAATGACTATAACATAAGACCTGAGCATACATGTTGAAAATACTTAGCAAAAACACTAAAAGTCAATCATTTCTCCAAAATTATAATAGATATGAAACAACACTATAACTTTTTTTCTCTTCCCAACTCATGTTGGAAAGATGTCCAAGTTTGAGTAACAGTGGAAAGATTAGGGGTCTCATTTGCCACCGTGCATGTTTTACTGCCACCAGCATGAATATCAAGCTTGCATATAGCATTTCCAGAAGGAAGGGGACAATGAAAGCTCTTTTACACAGTTTCTCTCAAAAGGTTTTTTTTTCCCCCAGCAATCTATCCGTCTTGGGGAATTCCTTGAACTAGTAAGCATAAAACTTTAAAAGAGGGGTTCAGAAATTATTTAAACAGTCAATCTCACATGATAACTGTTCCGTAAATATTACATGGTAGAGGATTAATAGATACATCTCCTTTTTAATCTCCATTTTTTAAAATCTGAGGAATCTGATGTTTTGGGGGATGTGTTTGTTTGAATTAAGTGTTCCCCATAAACTCAGATGTTTTGAATGTTTGGTGTGGTTTGAATAATGTCCCCCAATAGATTCAAAAGTTTATTATAATTGTAAATTGTCTCCAGCCACTTCTGGCTGGAGGAAGTGTGTCACCTTGGCCAGATCCTAGGGTTCAGCCCTAAGGTGTTTCTGGGAGGGGTCTGGAATTCTAGCTATACATATGCAAAAAGCAGTCTGAGCTCCAGCCTGGAGTTCCTTTTGTTTGTTAGTTTGGAGTGTGCTCCCTTGCTTGAGGTGCTGGTGGTGGGCTTCTGCCTCTGTCTCTGCTTGGATCTGTGGAAGGAGCCAGCCTTTTTTTCTTAACTTCTCCCGGATCTGTTAATTTCAATAAATAGTTTCCTCCCCAAACGGAGCTTCCCCTCAAGATGGTAAGCTCAAATAGACAACTTTCCTCCCATCAGCTACTTTTGGTCATGTGCTCTGTGACAGCAATGAGAAGGTCACTGCAACAGAAGGTAAATATTTACCTAAAGCGATCATCTAGTTAGAGGACAGGTCCAGATGTAAGATCTGTCTCGATTTTCTGTTTCCATTATTCTATACTGCCACTTTATGACAAGAAACTTTAATCTTCATGGAAAATAATGTTTGCTTTAAAATATGCTTCTGGAAAGACTGTTAAAATAGGTATATAAAAATCAGATTTCATCCTTTAAAACTGATCCTAATTAATCTTTCAAATCACCTCTACCTTAGTTTTCTCATTTAGAAAATAGAGGCACCATTACCTATTCTTCCTTGCCAATATACTGTTCAAATACTTAGTAAAGTTTAATATACTGCAATTTCTGTAGTATAGCTCTCATATATATTTTCTCACTTGATTTCCAAAATACAGCTAATATAATGAAATGGAAAGCCCAGTGAACTGCACAGACATAGATTGTTTTCTCACCCATAAAACTGGAAGGTTCAATTAGATGCTCCCTCCAGTTTTTCTAAACAACCTTATAATATACCTTAAAGCCTTCAAAACCATTTTAAAAAGCTTTTAAAAATAGCTGGTAGCTCAGGACTATAGTATAGCTAGTCAGGAGGCTAAGGTAGGAGGAATACAGGTGTTATGTAGAGAGGTCAAGGCCAGCCTAGTCAACTTACTGGAATCTTGAGTAAAAAAGTCAAAAGAGGGGGCTGGAGAGTTGGCTCAGCAGCTAACGCACTTGCCTGGAAAGCCTAAAGACATGAGTTCAATTCCCCAGTACCCATGTAAAGCCAGATGTACAAGTGGCACACACATCTGGAGTTTGTTTGCAATGGCTGGAGGTCCCGGCATGCCCACTCTTTCTATCTCCTCTGTCTGTCTGTCTGTCTGTCTGTCTGTCTCTCTCTCTCTCTCTCTCTCTCTCTCTGCTTACTAATATATATATATATTATATAAATATATATATAAAATATATATATATTTTAAAGTCATAAGAGAGCTGGAGCTGGAGCTCAGGAGCAGAGAATGCCTAGTATGCATGAGGCTCTAGGTTCAATCCCTACTACTATAAACAAATAAATAAATAATAAATAAACAAATAAATAAATAAAGGAAACCTAGGCAGATTAGAATAAAATGTACTGACGATTATGAGCATGCTACAATGAAGCCTATTACTTTGTATGTACACTTAAAAAAAACTAATTAAAAAAAACACTTTATAAAATGTGGTTGCAATAGGGAATACTGATTTCCACAAAGATGCCAGCAAATAAATGATGAAATTTATGGAGTAAGATCTTTGACTTCTAATACAAGTTTCTGTGGTGGTTTGAATTAGATTCCGAAGGCTTGGTTCCCAGCTATTGGCAATTTGGGACTTGGAGCCTTGCTAGAGGAGGTGTGCTGTCACAGGTGGGTTTATGGGTGTTATACCCAATTCCCCTTGCCTGTGTGTAGCATACTCTCCTGCTGCTGTGGTCCATCTGATGCAGGTCAGGAGGTGATGTCCAGCTTTGCTCATGCCATGTTTTCTTCTGTCATTATGGAGCTTCCCCTCAAATCTGTAATCCAAAATAAATAACTCTCCTTCCTCTTGTCCATTGTTTTTGCTTGAGTACTTCATCCCAGCAACAATAAGGTAACTGCAACAAATCCTTTCCCCTATACCCAGCTACATGTTTATTCTGGGATCCATACACAGTCATGATGCCGATGTGGGCGGTAATTCTGTTCCTCAGGTGGTTGCTTTTGCCTTTGGGTAGACTGATAAGCTTCAAAGCAATTAGTATCTGATGATGAAGCTGATATTTGAGGGAGGTTAGGGACCTGCCAAGAGGAAACTGTGTGCACTGTGCTGCATGAGTTGACCTTCATCAGAAAGCTTCACTTCACTTCAGCCGCAGCCACCTTGCTTGTACCTGAACTGGCCTCTTGAGAGAAGTAACACATAGCATCTTTCTCTTGACTTGGCTGGCTTTGCAGTGATATGGGATAGAGCAAAAGGCTTCAAGGTGTTGGCACCTCACATGGAGAAAATGAAGCTTGATGGTTAGCGTCAGGCATTTTCAATCACATCCAAAGTAAACAAAAGGTTCAGAAGTCACTTAGAATGTCATGGAGTATTGGACAGATGTCACTCAACATCAAAACTGGGTAAGAAGTCCCCAAACCTCTGGTTTCTCAAAAGCAGAGCCTCAATGGCCCAACATTGTCAGGTACTCATTTTACAAATGAAGAAAATTGGCCACCGTTTGTGTGGGCAGAAGGAAGGGGCTTGGAGCTAGGATCTATTAGTTGTTTTGTTGTGGGGGAACATAGAAGAAATGGATACTTGAGGAACACTACCTAGAAGAGAGGCACAAGGAATTTACTGACTGTACACTGACATTCTTTCATAGAAATCCAGACGGTCTCTGCTTTATCTCATGTGCTAGAAATGGAGAGAGATGCAATGAAAGGCAGCAGCCCCTCCTTGCTTTTCTTGCTGTAACTACATCTTGGTCAGATGCCATTATTCACGAGCAGCTGACTCATTCTTCACACTGTCATCACTGACTATGACCTTCCTACAGCACCAGTTCCCTTTCAAAAACACTCTGACAAGGGAATTTATAGCTGACCTATGCCTTTCTAATAATGCGCTCTCCCTCTCTCTATCCTGATAATCCATTTGTCCCCGTTACTCTCAATCACTGCCACCAGTGTGGTGATCAGCTTAGCTAGTGGCAAGAATTCAAGCTTTGAAGTAATTCATGTGTCCCATGCCAGATCTGTTTCAAATAGAGAACAACATTCAGCGCTGTGGTGAACAAAGTGGTGCAATCATTAAAGGAGCGAAGGCAGCTCTCTGTGTCATGCCTGTCCGCAGCTTACAAGTCTTCTCCATCATGCTGACCCAGTGAGTCCTGGCTGCACGTTGCTCCCACAGAGGTCCCTCAATCTCCACGAAGATGGGAGATGATAGAAATAGGATTAGAAGGTCCAGTGAGCCAGTCTTCTAGAAGGAAGGAGAAGTACCTCTCCTTTTAGAGGAAACACTTAAAGCTGTTTGGTGTGGCTAGGAGAAGGTGAGTTTCCTGAGGGACCCATTGGGCAGGTCTCATCTCTCTGTAGTTTCAGCATACACAGCCAGGACATAAATCCTCTGTCCTCTCCAAGACAAACTGGTAGGAAAGACTGCGTCTCTGGCTCCCACCCTTCAGACTGTAAGTTGGGTTTTGTTTTTTTCTTTGTGGTTTTCTCTTTCAAGACTTGCCCTTGATGTTTAGCATAACCTGGACTCACCTGGTTAAAAGAATGTGTTGGGAGATGCTCTCAGCGTTTCCTCAAGAGAAACCTGGCCTCAAAATGTAATGAGGAAAGAGTCATTTAATGCAAGTTAATAGAAGTTCCACCAGCAGACAGACTGAGAAAATGCAGGTACATTGCTTCTCAGTGGGAACAAGAGTCTTGCCTTCTAGCTAATGAGTTAAATTAGCAATCACAAAGACATTCAAGGTCCAAGTGACCACATTGTAACTCACTGATTTGTACAAGATGGATAGTTCATCTGTTTTATGTTTGAGCCATTTTTCAAACTAACATTGAAATATTATAATTAGTTGAGGATTATTTATCTGGGGAAAAAGTATGTCACTGGCCTACCACAGGTAGTCATAAATATTTTCAGCCATGAGAAAAGGTTTGTAGCACAACCATTGAAAACTATTTCAAAGATATGACCTATATAACACAGAGATGTCCACACATCCATGTTTGTTGCTGTAGTATTCACAATAGCCAAAATATGAAATCGGCCTAGATATCCATCAACAGATAAACGGCTAAAGAATATGCGGTATAGATACATGGTTGAGTTTTATTGAGCTATAAAGAAATATGAAATATGACAGTTGCAGGAAAATGAGTGTAACTGGAGACCATCACATTAAGTGTAATACACCAAAATCACACACATTACATATTATCTCTCATGTGCAAATTCTAGATTTCAAAACTGTATTTTATATACATATAATACATATATTTACTGTTTATATGGCATGAAGACAAAAAGGGTGTTTTTGGGGAGGAGGAAGGAGCCCCATAGGAGGGAAGAAAGAATAGAAGAGGGCCAAGTGAGGGTGAATATGAGCAAAGTATATTTTGTAAGCTAATTAAACATTTTTAATATTAAATATTTCACAATTAAAGATGCTGAACTCTAGCTGTGAGCAGAGAACATCCCAGTGGAGTTTTCACCTCTCTAACAGGCTTTCTCTTCCATCATCTTTGCCATAGCAACCCACATAGCACGATACTCAAAAAGGGATGCACAGGTTCTCTGAACTTCCAATTCAATAGTCATTTTTGCTTCACAAAAGCACAACTTTTACTTTGATCGTCTTTAAAAACATAATTTTGGAAGAGATAAAATCAGATACTGAAAACATCATCACACACATAGTGTGAAAAGTCTAGTTGAATAACTAAGACCTAAAATTGATTTCACTACTTTACCATTCTTTAGGTAAGAGCTAGGTGTCTCCTGTAAAATAAGCAGAAGTGAGATGTATTTGTTGGTACAGTTTTAATACATTGCACATGAATGTCTGCCTCGTGCTCCATCAGAACTGAAAATAATACCTTCACTAAAAAAATTAAATGAAGTAAAATGTAATGAACATGTTATTTGGAAGTCACAGAAAGAAATCAATACAACCAGGACTCAAGGATTCCAGGGTTCTAGAAAGAAAGGAGATACTTGGAACTTTGCCCACCAGCCCTTAGGGAAAAGGCTGGTTTCTGGATAAAAGCACAGAGGAAAAAACAGGTAACAGTGGCAGAAGGTTTTCACCATTGTTAATGCACTGCCAAGATTAAAATAAAAGTTTTAATTGAAGAAATTAGAAAATATTTAGAGATGAGTAGCATTTGAGCAATGTAGGAGGAGAAAAGCTTGAAATACACACCAAAGGAGATGGGGAGGGAAGAGTTTAACATCAATGATCTAAACATTTAATTTCAAAATCTGAAGACAAAAGAAATCAAATTAAGCATATACAAGGGGAAAGGAAGCAGATACTAATTCTTAGAGTAAGAGGCGTAGTACTGAGGAATAAAAAGTAAACAGTTGTGAAAATAAAACCTATTTTGATTTAATGTAAAATAACCCCAACGACTGGTGTATTTGAATACTTCTCAGATGGCAGCACTGTTCTGGAAGGTAATGGAACCTTTCGGAGGGTGGAGCTTCATGGAGGGAGTGAGTCCAGACTCATTTGCTGGTTTCTTCCTGCTGGTGTGATAGTGTGGCACAGGCTTCCTACTCAGATCTGTCATGCCTTCTTTGCCATAATGGACACTTCCCCTTGAAACTTGTAAGCTGAAAATAAATCCTTTTGTTTCCTTAAGCTGTGCTTTGTCCCAGCAATAAGAAAGTAACTGATACAGAAAATTAGGACTGAGAAGTAAGGCTTTTCCTGTGATAAACCTGACCCATATGGTTCTTGGTTATTTGGAACTGGTTTAAAGGAGGAATATGGAAGGATTTGTAACTTTAGACTAGAGAAACTTGACTGTGCTCTAAGCAGAAGTTAATAGGGCATTGTGATGAGAGTTTGAATGACCAGAAGGCCAAGAGGAAATGTAAACTGTGGAGTCTTGGCATAATAAAATTGCAGAGGGGAAAAAGAGCCATTGGGAACTGGGCTAGAGGCAATTATTGTGATATTCTGGCAAAGAAACTGGCTGAATTCTGCTCATGTCTGAGCACAGTTGAACTTAAAAATAATGGACTTGGGACTGAGGAGATAGCTGTTAAAGTGACTGCTTGCAAAGTCTGCTGGACTGGGTTCAATTCTCCGGTACCCATGTAAAAGCCATATGCACAAAGTGGTGCCTGCATCTGGAGTTTTTGTACACTGACAAGACACCATGGTTTGCCCATATTCCACCTCCCCAGATCTGTCCCTCCTCATACAAAAAATAAGGAAATAAAAATATTTAAAAAGTAATAGTTGACTAACTTGTTTGGTGGAGGAAATGCCAAGGCACGAAAGCTGTGTGTAGTAGCACATGTCTGTAATCTCCGCACCTAAAAGCCTGAGGCAGGAGGATCACCACGGGTTTGAAGCCTGGTCTTTATAGTAAATACCAGGCCAATGAGGGAAGCAGAGTAAGACTGTCTCAAATCAAACATCAGGAAAAAAAAAGAATGAAAAGCAAAATGAATAAACACAATACCATGCAACCCAGAAGTCATGAGTTATTTTCAATTTCATAAGTAAAAATAAGTCAGCTTCAAAAAAAAAAAAAGAGATACAATTAGAAAAAGGATGCCTGTGAGGCTGTGTCAGGCCCTTACAAAACACGAAGCCCAAGCAGTAAAGCAATAGGTTCAGCAGGCAAAATTGCTGACATAATTTGTGGGACTCAATGCAAAATGAAAACATCAGGCTCAAAAATAATTATGAATTTCAATGTTCAGACACAGCAGAGCATTAAACCAAGAGCAAAGCCTTCTGACCACAAGTGACTACCCCTGTCATCAGGCAAAGACTGCTCGCAAAAATTCTTCCACTCTTGTCAACAGGGAAAATCATATTGGAAGCAACACTGTCTGTGAACAAGGAAGACTACAGTGTGAAGTCTTCAGGGGGAGATGGCTTCTCGTATGAGTAAGGAGGAGATCCTATTCTCACCCTGAGTCTAACTGTGCTTTTACTTCTGAAAATGATAGCTTGCTGATGTAAGACTCTGATTTTCAGAGTACATTGCCATTTCTGTTTCAAGTCTAGTTTTCCTCAGCGTGCCCAGAAAGAAAGCATTGTATGCGTGGCGATTTTTTTTTCTTTTCATGCCCCAGTAAGCTTTCAAACTAGGCCAATCAGAAAGAACACGTGTGTACAAAAATTCTAGCCAGTTTTAATTCCATCAATTAATATATAGGGGAGACTATTGAGAATATTTAATACAAAGAACAAAAGCATGCCATTACATGAAAAATGTAAGAACCAGTTTCAGCTGTGTGCTAGTCCATTCTGACTTATCTAACCACTTTATCTGCATGGATGTTTTCCAGGAGATCAATCTTTCCATCAGAATTTGTTCATGAGTTGCAGCCCCTGTCCTGTCAGAACCCAAAGGGAATTTTTCCTTCTTGAGTTTGCTGAACTGTATAAAGGCCTGCAAAGCTAGAACCTTAGCTATTGTCTTAATTCCAAGCTCAGGAACAAAATGTGGTAAAAATACTTTTCTCTTGCTAAACCCAGAAAATTCTTCTGCTCAGTTCCTGTAATGCTGACAAAGCAAATATCTTTGTTTTCTCTGAATGAAACAAATGTAGATTTAAACCCACATTTCCGAGTCTGGTTTGCTAGTTCTTAATATGTAAGGGACACATTTCCAAAATCAATATCAACCCTTATTTTTTTATTTCTTAGAAGAGAAGAATGAAATTAATATAAGAAAATATAGTCGGTAATGAAGGGTGAGAAAGGGAGAGTTATACTTTATCATTGGCAGTTCATCCTGTGAAATAATAATCAAGTTAGGGGATTGATGATAACAATCATTTGCTTTTCTGTGCCAGAGGGTAGAAGCCACGAAGAAGGAGTAAGTGCTGCAGGCAAAGGCAGAGGAACCCCTGAATAACTTAGCAGCAGGATGGGCAGGAGGGACTTCATCCAATGTGTGCAGAGTGGAGGTTGGCACAACAGGAAGTAAAAGATATGCCTTAGTTGGAGCTGTAGGAGAGCAAGAAGGGGCACTGGCAATGTCCTGATATTTTGATTTAGTCTACCTCTCACTATCACCGTTCAGTCTACAGACTGTCCCCAGTTGAAATTTAGACTTGGGATCTTTTGATTTTACCCGGGTGCAAAAGCAACCCACATTCAGTAGAATCCGGACTTTGGGTTTTGCATTCTGATCTTTTCGTGAGTTAATGTTATATGATGATGTTCTGTCTCAATGGGGGGGCAGCAGGAGAGCACTGTAGCAGCCAGTCCCTGGGTGGAAAAACAACAGGCACATACAGTGCACCATGTAGCTAAGATCTCATGTTCAATAGGTTAGGAAGATCCCATGCCTTTCCCTCTGAGGGGATTTTCAATTCAGGATGGTGTTATGGTTTTAAGGTGTAAAGTTCCCCACAGGCTGGTGTGCTTGGACACTTGGTCCTTAGTTGGTGGCATTATTTTAAGAGGCATAACTGGTGGGTCACTGGGGTGACCCCTATGGGTTACATTCAGTCCCTTCTCTGCTTCCTATCTGCCACCACAATGTGACCAGCCCCAAGCTTCCACCATCAAGATGGAGTCACTCCAGTCACCATCATGGCCTCTGTCTCTCTTAAACTGTGAGCCAAATATCAACCTTCCTCCCATAAGTACTTCTGCCAGGTATTTGATGACAGTGACAAGAAACACAACAGCAACGATGGGCTTATCAGGATGTAACCACCTAAAGTCAGGGACCTTTGGAACTTGGAAGCCTTTTCAACCTTGGATATTTGCCTATGTGTATATCCTTTTTTTTTTTTTTTTTTTTTTTTTTTTTTTTTTTTTTTTTTTTTTTTTTTTTTTTTTTTTTTTTTTTTTTTTTTTTTTTTTTTTTTTTTTTTTTTTTTTTTTTTTTTTTTTTTTTTTTTTTTTTTTTTTTTTTTTTTTTTACTTTTCTTCCCTGTCTTTTCAGAAGCTCAGAAGGTAAAATCCTTCTCCACTTGTCCAGGGGTCTTCCACCAAATTCCGAGAGTCATTTTCCATCAGTGTTCTTTTAATCAGCTTTCTCCCCTGATGCTGACCTTTCTGTCCTTGATCACTGTAACTCCAGTCTCCTCCTCTGATGTGTCCCTCAGATAACTGCCAGGTTCTTTTCTTACCACGTTGCTCTCATAGCTTATAGGATAAACTCTCTGCTGTGAGGTAGACCCCAAAGCAGACTCCCTGTGGCCCAGGCAAAGAAGAGACAGCCCCAAGAATTCAACGTCTATTTCATTTCCACCCTCATCCTGGCACAGAGAAAGGGAGTTCAGTACATAATCATCAATGCTGAAGCTACTTTTATTCATTTTGCCATAGATTTAGAGGTTTTTGCCTATATCCATAAAACTTTAGAGATTGCTCAGTGTATCTGGGCCATACTTTGTTCACCTCCAGATCTGTTCTTTACCATGAAAACATACTTCTCAAGAAAAAAAATATGTATCTATTGAGATGACCAAAGACACAAGGATAGTTTTGACTAATGAGTTAAAACTGGGTGGTCCTCAGGGGAAAGAGATCATGGAAGCTGCTTGACCAGAACAAATTCTAAGGCTAAAGCCAAGAGGCTTCTATAGAGAAGTCCAGGAATTCACATGGGAGCCAGCCTAGATCCGTAAGTTCAGCATTTCAATGGTATTTGGAGCCAAGGCGCTTGCTAACCAACTGTGTATTGGGCTGCAATGCTCCTTGGGCATATACCATGGAGGACATCCGCAGGACCTCTTTCTGCATTTTGGAGATTCAGAATCGGGCTGAATATCTTTCCATAAAAGTCCAGTACAAAGACTACTGTACCATATCAGCGCCTCCCCCAGCGGGTATTTGAATGGTGTTCCCTTGTGAGCTCCAAGAAATAAGAGTACAACGCAAAATGAGAAATGGCATTACTCACGACTGACCGTCAGGCTTTGCTTCAAAATCACATTTTCAATATTGCACTCACATCAAGGCACAAGTCTCTGAAAGCTCTCAACAAGCTATGGAAGCGTCACTTTACTTGCGGGGTCTTTCCTCCTCATGAAAGATTTCTTCGCCAGGTTCTCATCATGAAGCTGTCCGTGGTATTTTCTGAATGAACTGAGCCCATCAGCCTTCAGAGCAAGTGTCGCCTTGTCGCCTGAGGATATTTTCATATTCCACCAGAGCTTGCTTTTAAGAAGTAGTCTTTTAACAGTTGTGTCTTTCTTAATATTTTAGCGACTCCACAGACCTCAGGGTGAGGTGTTACATGGAAGCCTCTTGAACCGTCACAGTAAAATGCCATAAAAACTCAGGACTCTTCCCACAACCAAAGGAATCCACGAGAGAAACTTTGATCATGTGATCAGGCATGACATTTTTTTCCCTCCGTATTACATTAGGATTTCTGCTAAACCAGTAGCTTCTTTTGTTTACATTTTTAATCGAAGGACTCAAAAACTCAGAGAAAACAACCAAACCAAGCTTGGGTGCTTCGTAGCAGCTTTCTAGCTGAGAGGAAGACTTCAGAACCACAGGGCACTCGTTGGGACATGAAAGTCCTCGTCAGAACGTGAACTGTGATCCAACACACGAACAGATACTGTTTCCCCTCGTGCTTTTTGGCGAGACTTCACAAGGAACTTGTTTCCATCATTTCAGTCACTTCAAAATGAACACAAAGCTGCTGCCAGTGAGGCGGTAGAGCTCCCAGGCCTGACGAATGGGTAACATGTTCTTTGCTGCAGTTTTAAAGAACGCTTAAAAGGTTTTTGACATCCTTCTGTGTGTGCGTGCACGCACTACCTACAGGACATCCAGCTCCAACTTGTTCCTTGGAGGCTCCTTAATCTCCTCCTCCCTCCTTCTGGCATGTTCTCCTGAGCACTTGGAAATGAAGCCACTGACTTGGGGGCTCCGTTCAAGGCCATATGCCTGATGGCTCTATACTATTGAAAAGCAAGCTTATCAAAACGTCTGAGCACAGAAATCACAAGATGGACCCAGGATTACTATTTTTCTTATTATTACCTCGTGCTATTTGGAATACTTCTGTAAATTTTTTTCCAGTTCTGAGGATTGTTCCCAGGAGCTCATATATGCTAAGTAAGTCTTACTTACATCCCTAGTGCAGTGAGGAAAAGGTTTTTAAATTTAAATTTATTATTTTTTTAAATATTTTTATTTATTTGCAAGCAGACAGCGATAGAGAGAAGACAGACAGACAGACAGAGAGAAGGGGGATGCCATGGCCTCCAGCCTCTGCAAATGAACTCTAGATGCATGCACCACTTTGTGCATCTGGCATTACATGGGTACTGGGGAATCTCTAGAGCTAGGAGGATCGCTCTGAGTTCAAGGCCACCCAGAGATTACATCGTTGACTTCCAGATCAGGCTGGCCTAGACTGAGACACTACCTCCAAGTTGCAGGTGACAAAACAATAAAACCCCAGCATGTACAATGTGAAGATAAACTGTAATTAAGTAAACGTTATTTAGGAAAAGGCAGGATTGGGGATCTTCTAAGTGTCATCTGTGGCCAGGTTGAGGAATCTGGTCATCCTCTAACATAGGTGCAGTTTGCATTGAGCCTCTCTGGATGATTGCCCAGACAAACCCAGCAGTGGTCACTCAGTGTGGACAGACATGGTGGAGATCGCCATCTTGGAGTTGGCCCAAATGCCTGCAGCCCTCCTGGCAGAAAGAACCATGAACTTTCACAGCACCCAGCTTCCTTCATTCCCTCAAATCATGAGCAAACAATTTGTTTAGGAGCTGGAGGCCAGAATGGATCATACCTTGGGTCTACTGGAAAACTAGTATGTAGAAAACGTTTAATCACTAGACTCTAGCTGTGGGATCTCTAAGGGAAAGAAACATGACTGTCAAAGGTTTTGGAAAGAATGATCAAGAGAATTCATGGGACACATATGCACCAAGGGAGCAGAAGTGAAGGGGACTGAGGTGAACCCTACGGAAGAGAAAGGAGACTTAAGGTCCACTCAGTTGTACATGTCCACCTAGAAAGAACTTACTTGAAGATGGAAGATTCAACAGTCAGCTTCTCTCCTGGGTGTAAGAATGCAGCAAGAGCCTGTGCAGAGACACTATCACAAGCTCTGGGGAATTTTTCCTCAAAGGTTTTGGATGGGGAATGAGATGAGGCTTAAAGGAACCTTTGTAGTAAAGTCACGTGTGAGGAACAGTGCATTACCCACAGCAGCGAGAACAGCCTCAGTATCTCTGGCATGTGTAGCATTCTTGCACTTCACTACTGAGTGGCTTCTTTGAGTGGGGACACAGGGAGTCCTGAGCACCAATGTCTCTACTCTGCTTCTCCATTGGACCATTGGAAGGTGTGAGACCGGGAGAAAAAAGTAATGTGTCCGTGAATATGACCAAAGCACATTATATACAAATATAAAATTAATTATTTTATACATTTAACGTATGCTAATTAAAAAAAAACAGAAAAAACTAGGTCAATGGCAGAAGGGGCCTAGGGGAGAGAATGGCTTTGGACAAGGGATTAGTATGGAGAAGGCACAAGTCACCACAGTTGTGGTGAGAGTAACCGCTACACAGGGCCTTAAAGGGCGTGAGTAAGTGTTCACATTCTATATCTGAGCCAAAAGAGTGAGGTTAAGGGAAGAAAGCATGATGAGAGGAAATATTAAGCACCCTAAGACCACATAATTGAAAGTTTAAAATGTGGTCTCCCTAGAAAATTTAATAAACACAAAAATGTAGCTTTCTCCAGCCATAATAATAACTTGAACTAATTCTTGGTTATATCCAAGTATTATCCGGGTTTATTTTCAAAGAGGGCTTCCATTTGAAACCTTTATACCATTTGGCAGATTCCACAACTGAGGTGTTAAACAATTAAGCATTTGGGCCTGTGCATGTTTTTAAATGATTGATTTAAACATCTCAAGTCCATTACTGAACCAATCTCTTTTCACCAGCACTATCTCTGATTCCTATAGTCTGTCATCATCTACTGCCACCAAACTGGAGGTCCCCACAGTCATGGAAATGAATAAGTAAAACAATACAGTGATAGATGTGTTTATGGTGATAATAATGGAAGTAATAGAATAATATTGGGAAAGGGGGGATGGAGAGGAGTGGTTACCAGACCTTCACCTGGGATTCCCCCACAGCTCCCGCTTACCTCTCAGCTGCACCTGATCCTGGTAGGTACAAGATACAGTGTAGAAAGGTGCTTGACCCCAGTGATTCTGATCTCAGGAGTTATCATCAGCCCTGCTGGGGAGGGAGCATTCACTGACACTCCTCCTTTTGAGTCACCCTTGCTTCTCCAAGAAACCCCATGCTTCAGTAAAACTCAATGGCTTACCAAGCTGAACTTGGCCTATCCATTTCTTCTGTCTGCTCATGCCCTTTCTTCACATCTCCCAAGGAAAAGCTGTGTCACAGATGCACAGAGAATGTTGGGCAAATGGGATCCTATGTCTTAGAAACTTTCATTTGGATTCCTGGCAAGTGTGGTGAGTTCAAAAATCCTGAGCTAAATAAATGATATGATCACTGTAACTTTCAGGGTAATTCTTCAGTTAAAGTTCAATGATACTGATTCAATCAACTTGATGAGCACACATTGACGCAACATGGTTAAGTAGCTAAAGCCAAGGGTTGGTGTTAAGTTATATTAAAGCAGGTTGTCATTCCTTATTCCTAACAGGCAGAGTCAGGAATCTTCCAAAGGTCCATTTGATTTGCTAACACCACAGCAGACAATGACTAGAGCTACCTCTTTTAAGAAGGATCAAATGCAGTTCTAAGCAGCCTCATCCCTCACATACCCTGTATACCACTCCATTTGAAAATTCTGATCTTTTAATTTCTATTATTTCTCTTCCTAGGAGCCACTTTATCTTACCTTTTTAACTAAAATTTATTTGCTCTCTACTCCTTGTGAGTAATCTTTCTGTGGTTTCTTTAAATAATTCAGAGGTACCAAGTATCAGAACAAAAAATTTTAAACTGGTATCAATCAACTTGTTACTCTAAACTTGAAAATGACTGTGAGAATATTATAATAGACAAAAACATTAAATTATTTGTCAAATTCCATGGAGGGGGACTGGCTTATTGGAACTAATGAGCTGGGCCCCATCAGAATAATGTTTTCTATTTATCTTATGATACAAATTTTCTACATTTTCCATTAAAGACCAATTGTACAAATATTTTAAAGTCAGGATTATTTACTGACATTTGTTACACTGTCCATTGGAAGTGGTATAAGACGAATTGAAAGAATGATGACATTTTAAATTTTTTCTTGAAGGTTTTTATACATGCACATGATGTATTTGGATTATGATACCCTCCTATCCCTTCCTTTTGGCGCCCTCTCCTACCTCCTTCCACTCAACCCCTTCTTTTCAACTAGCTCCTCTCCTATTTTGACGTCTTTTTTCTTTTCTCCATTGTGCATGATGCATGTTGATGGGTCTAGTATTGTGCAGGTTTTGGGCAGTAATGACAGTCTCAATGAGGTCATCATGCAATCATCACTGCACGTTCAGAAGACAGAATTCCAAAGCATTCATTCCCATCTTTGGCTCTTAGATCCTTTCTCCTACCTGTTCCACAATGTTTTCTGAGCCCCTAGGGATGGTTTATTTATTGCTGAGACTCCACTGTCAATTCTTCTCAGCACTAAGAAGAGGTTTGAGTCTCCCCAGTGGTCCATCTCATCTGTTAAAAAAAAAAAAAAAAAAAAAACCTTTCTGACCCAAAGTGAGAGAAGCTAGAGTAGCACTAATTTATGGGCCTAAACATTAGAGAATAATTTGATGGGCATAATTTATCCATTCCGTCAAACAACAGTAGCTTTCCTTTTAGGAGCCAGTCATAGACTTTTGACTAGGTTTTCAATAGCAGATGAATTCCCTGCCATGGAGTGGGCCTCAAATCCAATCAGAGAGCAATTGGTTACCCCCATAACAGACATGCCACCACTGCCTCAGTGGACACTTCTTGTCCAGCTGACCAGTTGTGTAGCTTGCAAGGACCACGTTGGCTAAGACTGTTGACATTCTCCCCCAGCAGTCTGCTTAGCCCTTTCTAAGTGCTCTGAGAGCTCGCCAGCAGGAAAGAGGCTTCCAGCTCAGCTCCAGTTAGATTGCTCAGCAGCGGCCTGCAACTGAAGCATGTGGTGGAATGACAGCATTTATAAACCCAAATCAAAGCCCCTAAATGTTACACATAAATCCATTCCTTCCCATAATATTTTACTGAATTGCTTGATGTACCAAATAAAAGATGAAAAGATTGCATTTTCCTGTGTTAAAAGAGATTTTTATGAAATTATACAGAACTGTAGGCTAGGGAGATAGATTATGATTTCCTTCGGTTTTTATAGCTTGTTATGGAAAAGAGAGGTTCTAGTTTCTACAAGGTAATTTAGGAGAAGAGGAGCTCTGGAGTCTGGGATCCACTTCAGGGGAAAAGCAGGAGATCAGAGGGTGAAGAAGGTCTGAGACTAACTTTGCTGATGCTTTTTGGTCTCCCTTCATTCAGAATACTTGACAGGCCGAAGTCCCTCCATCCTGTGTGTCATTTTGGGAGCTACAACACAATCCTAAAGTCAGATTCAATACATGAAAAGAACTTTCTTCTTTATAAACAAGAACGATCTTTCTTCATGTTAGAGGGATGCAAAAAATACTGGTCACTGAATTTTCAAATAATTGTTGTTTATAAAAGTATTAAATCAAATCCCTTATGGGTTTTAGATTAAGCCTCTTTAAAAATTTTTATCTGTTTATTTATTTATTTATTTATTTAAGAGAGGGAGAGAGAAAGCATAGCACACAGGGTCTCCTGCCACTATAAACAAACAGTGCCATTTTCTGCATCTGGCATTACTGGGGAATTGAACCTGGTCCAAAAGGCTTTGTAAGCAAGTGCCTTTAATGCCCGAACCACGTCTCCAGCCCATGGGCCTCTTTTTACTTAAAAAGTAACTTGAGTTGAGCAAGTAGTTTTGTAACCATATACATTATATATTTTTCCTGCTGCTATAAATATATTAAATGAGTCACAGGAAGCTGTGTATAAATTACAGGTGTATCCATATGTTATGTTTATATCCCTCAAAAATGTAAATGTTAGAGCTTATAACCCAATATGATAATATTTAAGTGGTAAGGACTTTAATGGGTAGATCCTTTTTTGCCTTTATGAAAGGGACTGGATTCCTCTTGTGCCCTGCTTTCCACGTGTGAACACAGAAACATTCACCTGTCCTTCCATGAGGGCATGACAGCAAGGATTAAGCTAGGCTCCAAGTAATACTAATAACAACAATCACATTTACATCTCGGCACCCTCACCAGACACTGAAGAGACTGGTACTGTGATCTTGAGCATCCCACCCAGTCTTCTTAAAGGTGAGAAATATATACACGTTCTTCATAATACATCTAACCTAAGGTGTTGTGTTGTTACAGCAGCACAAATAAAACAAAGCAACACACACACACACACACACACACACACACACACACACACACACATATCTCTTCATTTTCTTCCATTAGAAAATGACATTAGGACTAGAGAGATGGTTCAGCAGTTAAGATGCTTTCCTGCAAAGTTTGATTCCCTAGTACCCATGTAAAGCCAGATGCCCAAAGTGGTGCATGTGTCTGGAGTTTGCAGTGGCTGGAAGCTCTGCTGTGCCTATTTTCTCTGTCTTTCTCTGTCTCTCTCTGCTTGAAAATAAATAAATAAATAACTGTTTTTATTTGGGATATTATTTAGAAATCATTTTCGACATATACTAAATAGTGCTTTTATTATTATCTCCTTGAATCAAAACAGATGTGTTAATCAGGTAACTATATCTGCATACATAAAATTACTGGTGTCTATGACTGAAGGTCATACCATGGAACTATTATTGTTATTAATGTTACTTCTAGCCAGTAAGGAAATGATGGAAATTTGACTTCAGAATATAAATGTCTTAGTCTTTACCTCGCTTCCTAGGCCTTATACACACATAAACGAGGATCTGTTCATTCTTTCCACAAATATTTACTCAGCACTGCAGTGCACCAGGCACTGGGCGAAGCACTGAGCATAAGCACGAGGCAGATTATTTTGCTGCCCTAACATAACTTGCAGCATCTCAGGAAAGATGGGTAGTTGTGAAACGGGTGTGATACGGGACCTGTCTTCTTGTGGGATGTTAGGGCCAGTTTCTTAGAGGAAAGAGGATTTAAGCAGAAGATTTAAAAATACATAAGACTTGACACTTAAGCTTTTAAAAAACACTTTTTATTGACAAATGTCATATATGCACCCAATGTACCCTGCTCATAATTCCCTCCCGCTACCCTCTCTTGACCCCTCTGCAACCGGTCATTTCTTGCCAACTCTCTTCTGCTTTGTTGCTGTTTCTTTTGTCGCCACCATATTATGTAGGTATCATGTAGGTACAACAACCACTGTTAGGTCATAAGTGAAACCATCACTATGTGTCTGAAAGACAGCATTACATAGTATTCCTCCCTATCCACTGATGTTCTTTCTGCCTCCTCTTCTGCGATGGGCCCCGAGCTTTGGAGGGCATCATAGAACTGTCTCATTTTTTTTAAATATATATTTATTGTCCATAATGAGTTACATTATTTAGTGGGCAAACCATGCGTTGTTATCCCGAATTCCCCAATTCCCCCCTCCCCATCCCTGATCAGTTGTATATCCTCCTTCGTGGGCTGTCT
>PVHP010011101.1:0-45947 GCA_004024765.1 Zapus hudsonius
CACACACACACACACACACACACACACATGCACACACACACACACACACACTGAACTCAGCACATTGAAACTTGTGGGATGCTGGGGAGGCACTGGGGCCAGGGAGGGTCCCCAGGGTTCACACTGACCAATCAGGACAAGAAGGGGCTGGCAAGTCTTGCCTCCACAGCAAAATGAACCCAAAGAAGGTGGAGGACGAGGGATCATGGAGTCGAGAGCCACAGTCAGTGGGAACCAAATCACACCTCCCCATCACTCCACAGGGTTGATGGCTACCAGGCCTCTCCAGGCTGGTAAACAGCCCTGTTGGTGCCAACAGCCCTCGCTCCAGCTTCTACCTGGACCACAATGTCCCAACAGGAAGGGACTTGCAGAGATGGGGAGGGCTGGGTTCAGGGGCTGTGCAGGCACCTGTCTGGTCTTGTGTGTGGGTACCCCACCTGACAGTGAACTGCCTTGGGCAAGTTGCTTAATCTTTCTGGGCTTCAATTTCCTCAGGGGATAAGTGGATTAAGTGTGGTAGGTTATGGAAAGCTAGAGGGCAGTGCCGGGATTCAGTATTCAGTGGCTAGTGCTCTGCTGCTTTCCTGTGCACAGGAGCTAGCATAGTCTCTGGCAAGCAAGAGTGAAGTGCTCAGTAAACATTGGACTCTTGAAGATATTCTTTGGCTCTTAAAAACAAAGTCATGAGGCCTCATTAAGGGTGCATCCCCACCAAAGGCAGCTTGGTCTCCCCAGGGCTGAGATTTCTGTTAAATTCCCCTTTACCAGGAAGAACATTGCTGCTCTGCTCCCCGTGGATTGGGGGTGTGTGTGAATAGGAGTGAAAGCCTATTTGCATGTGGTTTGCATATCATTTGCATCCCCAGGCAGAATCTCCCACTGAATTCCTAGATTTGGGTCATCCTGGTCTCTGGGAGCTTAAGAACAGAGGCTCCCCTGAGAGGAGCCATTGAAGAGCCCACTGTTCCCTTGACCACACACCAGGATCTTGTAGGGGAAGTCCTTCAGGCCTCTGTTTCGGGGGGAGTCGAAGACCACAGGGAAGGATTTGTGAGGGGCCTCTATGTAGCCAAACTCCATCTCATCCTGGGAGGGGAGAGAAGAAAGGGCCACAGGAATCTCATCAGAGACTTTCAGGGCCGATGATCCTTAAGGACGGGGCAGGATGAGGCAATAGACCCACCCAAATCCTAAGGGGAAGGGTCGGGTGGAGTCTTCCAGGGCCCCAGCCAGGCAAGGACTCTGGCCAGGGCATCCAGAGAGGCTGCCTGAGTCCTGACAAGGATGTTCTGCCTTGGGCTGGGTAGGACCTTATCCCCAGGCTTGGTTAGAGAACAGAGGCTCAGCTCTTCCCTCCTTGTCACCTCCCCCCAGCTCCTCTCTGGCCTCACACTCACCTGGATCCAGCGGTCATTGCGATTTTCCACACGGGGACAGATGACCAGCTTGCAGTTGGCTTTCCTGGCCAGGTGAGCCATGTCGTCCAAAAACTTGTCATTGGGACCATGAGAATCTATCACTCTGCAAAGACAGTGGACCTGCTGTGACCTTCTGTCTGGTTGTGTGGAGCTACAGAACCAAGTTCCGCCCCAAGAGGCCTGTGGTCTACAGGGTCAGGTCACATCAGGTGACAGGTGACAGGTGACAGGGGCAGGGCAAGGCCAGGCT
Source organism: Zapus hudsonius (assembly GCA_004024765.1). Lineage (NCBI taxonomy): Eukaryota > Metazoa > Chordata > Mammalia > Rodentia > Dipodidae > Zapus > Zapus hudsonius. Next base: position 1,672 of record PVHP010011101.1, read on the forward strand.
GTGGAGCCCAGAGGCTGGGTGCTTGGTCAAGCAGAGGTCTGGGTGGTTGTAGAGGTGGCCTGGGGCCAATGTCACTAGTGTCAGAGAGAGAGGGCCTGTCTACTCGACAGAGGTCTAGGGTGGGGCTGTCAGGACACATCAGTACCTTGCTTGACTGCACCCTTCAGTCATACTCAGCTCAGCTCAGCACAGCCGGTCCAGCACTCCTGCCTCTGGCACTGAGCCCCCTCCCAACCCCCAGTTCCATCGGCCCACCAGGAGGCTGAGCAGAGCCAAAACCCACTGCCCACAATTTTTTTCTCTTTTATTATTTTTTTTCCAGGTAGGGTCTTACTCTAGTCCAGGCTGACCTGGAATTCACTATGTAGTCTCAGGCTGGCCTTGAACTCATGGTGAGCCTCCTACCTCTACCTCCTGAGTGCTGGGATTAAAGGCGTGCGCCACCACACTTGGCTACACACTGGTCTCGTGTAGCCCAGGCTGGTCTCAAACTTACTATGTAGCAGAGGCTGACCTTGAACTCCTGGTTCTCCTCTCTCCACCTCCCAAGTGTTGGGATTGTGACAGGTCAGACAGCTCCATAGGAACCTGCCCCTTGAGTGGGAGGTGTCTTTAGCCAGAGCCCAAACCTAGGCACTAAAACTTATTGGTCAGTTACGAACCAATCAATGGTCTCCCTGCCCACTTAGGGCAGGAAATACTGACTGAACAGTTAATCTGCCCTCTCTTCCCCACATGGCAAGCTAGCAGAAGGACCTCTGAATCTCCTGGCCTTAGAAAGGTAAGGCCTACTCTACCCCAGCTAATGGCTGGGGTGGGGGAAGGCTCCAGATTCTCCCCACATGAACCTCTCCTTCTCATGATGGGAGCTCTCTGTTACTTTTTCTTCTACTGCTTATTTAGCTAAACAGTATGAGTCCTGTTAAAACTCACCATGTTTTCTCCCCACATTGGTGGCTGGAGAACTCTGTAACCCCCCATGTTCCCTTAAATAATATGAATTTATGAACCTCACAGACCATGTGGTGACTGAGTGGCTTTCCTATCCAATTGCCCCTTCCCTTAACTGATTTAATTAGAATAAATGTATGATAAGAAGTACATATTTCTGTCCCTGTGTATAATTCTTTTGCATTAGAGGACATGAACTCGGTGGGGAAATGCAGCAGTAAAAACCCAGATGTGGCCGTGCCAAAACTCCCCGTTACAGGATTACAGGCGTGTGCCGTGCCACCATGCCCAGACCCACTGCCTAGATTGAATCCAAGGTGTTCTGAGGCTTTGCAACAGGGCTGGGCTGATGGAGCTTAAGCGGTGGTCTTGGTGAGGACTGTCACTGCTGTCCTGTGAGTCAGCAGCTCCGGGCAGTAACTGCCCTGTGATACCACTGCTGAGTGAGGGCTGCCCCACACGGTGTGCTCACCTACCTCTCCATGTGCATCGAGGCTAGCTGAGAGCTCACCTGCATACATAAAGCTCCAAGGGGGGCTGGGTGTTGGGGGTCATGATCCAGGGGGCCATGCGGAATGCCACACTGTCTGTGAAGAGTGTCACCTCGGGCAGGGTCTGGAGGAGAGGAGCACTCAGTGACTCCCAGAACCCTCCCCCACGCCCCTCCCCTATACTCCCCACCCCAAGCCTGTCCCCATAGGGCACATACTGCGGCTTCCACCAGGCTGACGCTGATCGAGACCAGCCCCGAGAAGTCAGCATCAGGGAAGGAGAGGCCCTCCACATGGAACCTGACGTCTCTCTCCCCTGGCTGCCGCTCCACCTCATAGGACTGGTGATGGGGCCCCAGCACCTGCTTGTAGTCAGAGAGGAAGGTTCCACCTAGGGAAAGCCAAGTCAGACCATTGCAGGGACAGGGGTGAAGTGAGGAATGTCAAGGGCAGAGGACAGGAAACCCTCAGCTTTCCAGTTCTGCTATGCTCAAGCTGGATGTCCTCAGCTCAATAACTCAACCTCTGAGCCTCAGGTGAACTGTAAGCCAGTTAAAGATGGAAAAGCACCTGGTACAAAAGGTGAGACCAGCTCTGATGTCACCCATGGTGTTGTAAACAAGACACTTGTGACGTTCTCAAAGCATAATGAAGTGACCATGTGTGCACACCATGCTGGGACTCGTTTGTGGTGGCCAAGGGAGAGTGGATGCTGATGAGGTTGGGTTTATTATCACTTATTACCATTATTACGTGTGTGCACGCACGCACGTGTGGAGGTCAGAGGACAATCTCAGGCATCCGTCCTCGCCTTCCACCTTGTTTGAAGCAGGACCTTTTTTGTTCTTCCACATCACGCTGTCTGGCCTGTGAGATTGTGGCATGCTCCTGTCTCCATAGGGACCTGGGCTTATAGACACTCACTACTGCATCTGGCTTCATTGGATAGGGGCCTGCAACTGTCACTATGAATAGTCGCTCCGTCCGGGCACAGCATGACAGTTACAAAATGGTGGTGGCATTTCTGGGGAATGGCTAAGTGGGAAAAGCACTTGCTGCCCAAGGGTTAAGGCCTCAGTCTGATCCCTCAGAACTCACATAAGGCTGGACACAGTACTGGGTATCTGTAATCCCCTGGGACATGGAGAAGCTCACTGACCTGCCAACTTGGGGTGATCAACAGAGGACAAGAAACCTCGTCTCCAACAAGGTAGAACCCAAAGTTGTCCTCTGCATATTGGAGGCGTGGGGGGCATCTCTCTCTTTCTGTGTCTCTCTCTCACTCACACACACACATCATACAAAGTTATTCATATAATATAATATATATTTTATATTTATACATATTTAAAGGTGATGACAGAGCTGTGGGAGAAGAGGGAGGGATAGAGGGAGGGAGACAGGCGACTGTCACTCACCCCTTGCATGGGCTCGGAAGACCCGTACTCTCCTGGAATCCTGCAAAGACATCTTTAAGACCAGCTTGTGTCTGTCAAAGAACTCATCAGGGCCAGCACAGCTCAGCACCATTGGAGACATGTCCTGCAGGTCTGGGGAGAGTGCCCCCCTTGAGGCAACCATCCCTAGCCCTCCAATATCCCCTCTCTCCATTCTCACCCCCCTCACCCCACATCCGTCACTCACCCTCCAAGGACATCAGCTGGCTGCTGTGCAGGTCCTCCCTGGACCCGTGGCTGTCTTTGTCACAGTTTACCAGTAGGATGGCTCCATAGCCCTCAGAGCCCCAGCTCCAGGTTTTCTGCAGTAGGTAGGAAGGCCTGGGGTGAGTGGAACCGGGGAGGGGCTGGATGCTGTAGAATCCCCGGGGTGGCCTCACTGTCCCCACACTCACCTGGGCCTGCTGTCCACTTGGAGTCCTTAAGGCCCTGCAAGCCACCTGACTCTGGGTTACTGCTGTCCCTACCCCCCCCCCACCTCCATTTTGCAGAGAGGGAAGAGCCCTGGGTTGCAATGTTGGTTTTCAAATCTAAGTCTCTGGGACAGCACAGCCACTGCTCCCTATATGACATCCTGGGCACTCTTATCTACCCTTGGGAGTCTAAGACATGCTTCGCCTCATAGCGCCCAACCTAGCACCTTCCCCAAGCACCTCTATATGATCAACAGCCTACACACTGTGTCATCCAGGCAGCCTTCCCCACCTTTGTCCACAAAGGTTGTCTCTCTGGGTCTCTCCCTACACACTGTATCTTATACCCCGACCAGGATAGCTTCCAGAAGCTTCCTGTGGGACAACACCCCGAGCCCACTGCATTCGCTACCAAAAGGAGGTCATTCAGTCAATAACATTTCACAAGGCAACCATCATGGTTAGAGGTCCAAATAAGCCTCCAAAATAGACAAGCCAGCAAGTAAAGGAAACAAAGCCCAACTCCAAGCTGGCACAGAGAGGAAACTTTTCTAGCAGTCAAGTGGTGGGATGGTTAAGTTTTGTTGTCAACTTGACCTTTATGGCAATCTTGGGTGGATCTCTGAGATTGTTTACAGGAGGGCATCCCTCTCAGTAGGGGACAGGATGTAAGGAGGCTCAGGGGAGCTAGAAACAAACTTTCCTTCCTGGGAGGGCAGTACAGGAGGGACATTCCAGAGATTCAGGGAGTAAACAAGTCTTGGAAAGGGTTATAAGACCCCACCCTAAGGCTATATGAAGCGGTCGAAAAATCTCTTCGCCCTCCCGCCTGTTTGCTATTATGTGTGTGGTGCTGGTGATGGGTTTCTCTCTCTCTCTCTCTGCTTGGACCTGTGAAAGGCGGCCAGCCTCTTTCACTGTTTTGGAACTTTCCCTGGATCTATAGTTTCAATAAATCCTTTCCGCCCATAACTGTGCCTGGGTTGGAGATTCATCCCAGTGGCATGTGGCTGACTACAGCACATGGCGTAAGTTAACACCCACCTGTGCCAATTTGGCTTTCTTTCAATGTGCCTGTTGGAAGTCACAGACCCTGGGCTACATCATCCTTCTGGAAGGAAGACCTTCTGCCGCAGAGCCACTCTTGGCTTTCACCTGTTAATCCTATAGTTTTGGGTTAGCCAGTCTCACCTTGTCACCTCGGCTCCTCTTCACTTTGCCTTTGCGGCCCACATCGACATCAAGGGAAATGTCTGCAAGGGACCGACAGGGCACCTGTCTCACACCTGCAATGCCCAGGCCCACTCCCAAGACTGTGCAGACCCAGAAACCCAGCCTTGGTGGTCTGTGTGGTGACCCTGGAGTTCTAGGGGGTAACACTCATGGCTTGGGAGTTAGAGGAACCCACACCGGTGGCTTGTCTGTGGATGGCTATGTCTTGGTGGCCCTGGGTTTCTAAGTCACATGCTGAGACCCCATCCTAAGGACCTACTGTCCTCGGAGTGGGCCGCCCTGATCTCTGGCTGAAGGGAGTATGTGGCTCTCCACAGCTCTGGGCTTGGTCCTGAAGGACCAGGGTACATGTTGGACTCTGGGTGAGAAGGCCCACTGTGGCTTGAGCTGGTGGCCACTAGTGACATTTCTAGACCTTGTGGTCCTGAGCACTGCTGGGCTTCAGTCCTGGTGGTTCTGGACAGTCTCTGGAGCAGCTAAGTTTTTGGTAGTAGAGACAGCTGGCCAAGGCCTTTTTGAGGGACTTGGCATTGTTGCCACATTCCAATAACCACTATATATGTCCATAGCTAACCAGAGGGGGACTCACCCACGCCAGTCAGGTAGAGCACACTGTGGCCCAGGGCACCATCCTCCTGCCGCCCAAAGTATGATACTGTCACCTGGGGAAGAAAGGCAGGAGACATGAGGGTCACACCCACAGCCCTGCTTGTGGCCCCAGGGCTGTTGGAACCCCAAGACACCAGGTCCACCAGCATGGAGGTCACACTGCCCAGCCCAAGCTGTGTGGAGAATAAGGAGGGTGGCAGGATGGGGAGGTGGGGGACCCCAGGGCATTCAGGGATTTGGGAGGGACAGACTACAGGGACCACTGTCACCACTTAGGCAGCTTGAGCTCCCTTAGCTCTGTTGCTCCTCTGTGCAGAGGGGACAGCCACCCCAAAGCCCCACAATAATATCCAGTGTCACCAGGTCCCTGTGGTTCAGACCCCACCTATGCCCCACTCCCTGCTTGACCTCAGTCAGCACAGGCACCTGCCTAAAGAGTTCCTTCCATGTCCTGTCTGCAGTCCAGGCCCTGGCTTGTCCCTATGGGGAGAGGCAGTCTGGGTCAGCCATTGAGGGAACCCTATGCATGGGAGGTGCCTGAGACCAGCAGAAGGAGGGCTTCATCCTGGCTCAGAGCTGTTGGTGAGAGGAGAGAAGCCTTGCTGAGTGCAGGAAGGTGTGTGGGCAGGTGTGTGCACACGGGTGCAGCCGGCTGTGGAGTCCTGTCTGATGGCAGTGTGGGGTCTGTGGAGGTTTGTGGGGATGAACTCGGGAAATGACACAGAAGTGTTGGTGACTAGAATGTTTCTATGTGCATATGTGGTGTTGGGGCACAGGTTTGGGTGTCTATGGAGTTGTGTCAGGGTATACTGTGGGTGTGGAGGTGCAAAATTTTCCACATGGTTTGGTTTCATGGGGTGATATGTGGATGGGGCATCTTGACATCCAGGGGGGCTCTTACCTTGGCTGGGGCAAGCCAGCTCTCTACTCCGAGGAGGTGGCTCTTACCTTAAGGTCATTTAACTCCTTACTGGCTGCACCCACAGCCACAGCCACATCCACGTTGGCATCCAGGGGCCAGTAGGACCTGCCTGCGGCCTCTGTCACTCTTTTGGGATCGTAGACCATGGAGACCTTCACCTCAGAGCTCGAAGACACCTTGAAGGTCTTGGCACCCCTGGGCACATCACTGTCAGAAAAGGGAGGGAGGGGCTCAGGAGACTGGCCATGTGGGGTAGGGGCTAGGGTACCAGCTGTTCAAATGGGACCCCTTAACAGCTGGGCTGGAAACCCCGGTCCTCAAGTCTCACTCTACTCCAGCCACACAGGTCTTCCTGTTGGTCCATGAAGATTCCAGGCTGCCCTGTCTCAGGACCTATGCACGGCCATTCCCTCTACATAGAAAGCTCTTCCCTGGACATCCATAACCCTCACGTCCAGATCCAGAGGACTATGAGTTTATTTTTTGTCTGTTGCTGGATCTTCAGCCTGGAAGCAGAACACTGTCTCTTCACGGACACTTGGTGTGGTGTGGTAGTTTGAATGTATGTCCCCCACAGACTCAGGTGTAACTTGGATCTCCAGCCTCTGGCTGGAGGAGGTGTCACTGGGGCCAGATCCTGGGGTCCAGTCCTAAACTGTGTTTGGGGGTGGATCTGATTTCCAACCGAAAGGTGTAAGAGAGCAGTATGAGCCCTGATGGGGTCCCCAATGCTAGCTACAGGTTTGTGCTTGCTGCTTTTGGTTTTTGCTGGTTGGTTGTCTGTCTCCCTCTATTTGGATCTATGGGAATAACTTCTTAGCCAATGATGGCCCTTCCCCCTGGATCTGTAAGCTTGAAATAAACCCCTTCCTCCTCTAAACTGTGCCTGGTTTGGATGGTCATCCCATTAACATGATGCTGACTACAATACTTGGTAAAGCATGTATGGATTCTCACATTCCACCCATCTCAGGGGTCCTCGGGCCCATCTGCATCCAAGTGTAGTAGCATGTGGCTGCTGCAGGCCCAGGGCCCCCCCACCCTCTGGTAAACAACAACAGAGCTCTGGGCTTCACAGGCAGGGAGTCCTCAGTCTGCTAGACCTCTTCCCTTCCTCATCACTGTCTTTCTTTATCCCATAAGCCTCAGTTTTGAATTGAAGCTTTTAAAAGCAGGGTCTCATGCAGCCCGAGCTGACCTTGAACTCACTGTATAGCCAAGGATGGCCTTTAACTTCTATCCTCCTGCCTCCACCTCTCAAGTGCCGGGACTAGAGGTGTGCATCACCATGCCTGGTTTATGCAATGCTGGGGATGGAACTCAGGGCTTTGTGCATGTGAGGCAAGCAGTCTATGAACCGAGCCATGTCACCAGCTCTCCAGGAGCCCCTGTCACTGTCACTCTGACCTTGTTCCCGCAGGGTGCAAGCTCCCAGCACTGTCTCCAGCCTGCAATCCCCAGTTTTTGTTTTTAATGTAATCTACGGTGCTTGCCCCTTGAACCGCTTCCCTGCTTCCAATGAGGCTGCATCCACTTGGCCTCAGATAGGGCAGATGCCCTCACTACATCATTACCAGGAACTGACCAGCTGCAAACTGCCTTGTCCACCCCACTCAGACATAAGCTCACTCCCAGCAGCCCCATGCCAGGCCCCAAGCCCCAGGGACCTGCAGCTGTGGGAGGCTGAGCTGCTTGCACACTGGGCCGTGGCTATCACTCCCTGGCTCTGCTCTCGATGCCTCCTCTATGCGGCCAAGTACAACCACAGCAGCTAAGGCCAAGGCCAGTCCTGGCTGCCTTGTACAGACCTGCTCTTGGCTTGCCATGGCTCACCTAGGTCCGTGGCAGAGGTCCTTCACTGCCCTGCCTGGCTGCTCAGCCCTTTTATTTTAATTAATTAAATTTATTTCAGAAAGTCACCAAGGCTACAAACAAAAACTCCAGCTGGATGCATGCATGAGCCACTTTGTGCATCTGGCTAGCTTTCTATGGGTACTGGGGAATGGAGCCCTGGGCCAGTAGGCTTTAGAAGCATTTTTAATCACTGGGCCATCTTCCCAGCCCCAGGTATGTTTCTTGAGATCTCTATTCTCTCTCTTTCCCCTCCCTCCATCCCTCTCAGGAAGCAATTGCTTACTTACCTTCCCCTGCTCCCTCTGGCCATCGCCTAACTGCTAGCACACCTGCCTCTGAGCTCAATCCAAGCCTAGCCCTGAACTGCACAGAGGCACCATCCATTCTAAGAACCAGTGCTCCTCTCACAGGACAGTTCCTGGGAGCTGCATCAGCAGCCCATGTGGCCTGTGAAACCCACCCCAGAGGTACCCGTCTCTCCACCCCACCCCACAGAACGGGGGTTACAAGCACACATGGTCACACCCAGTGTTTTACATGGGTTCTAGGGATCAAACTCAGGCTGTCTCACCCACTGAGCCATTTCCTCAGCCCTTAGGTGTTATTTTTGACTTTTCTGCATCTTATGAGCTCTGTATGGCCCATTTCTTCTTACTGTAGACAGGCTGTGGTTATGGCCCTGCGGTGATTTGATAGTCACTGCACCCCAGCTTGATAATCATTTCACTAGAAAAGAATGGCCTTCAAGGGTGACGGGCCACCTGAATGTGGGCTGGAATGTGTTTGTGTTCACCAATCAGATGACAGTGACACCGTGAAGGTGTGTGTCCAGCATGCCCGTCCATCAATGCCATGAGCAACTTCTCTGAATCACATAGTGTCGGTAGGGAAGAGCTAGCCTAGATATAATGGTTCCGGACACGACCCACGGTCAAGATTCATCTGTGCCATTTATGTTTCTCCATCACTTTCTGTCTGATCAAGACAATAATCTGTGGTGCTGAGGATGTAGCTCAGGTGGTAAAGTGCTTGCCCAGCCTGCACAAAGCCCTGGGTTCCTTTCCAGCACTATATAAACTGTGCAGAGTGATACACACCTGAAATCCCAGGCAGGAGGAGCAGAATGAGAAGTTCAAGGTCATCTCTTTTTTTTTTTTTGACAAAAAAAAGAGTTCAAGACCAGATGAGCTAAATGAGACCCTGTTAAAAATGTTTTAAACCAAATAACATAGAGCTGCTGATTGCTGGGGTGCTCAGTTTCAAGCTCTCCGCCAAGTAGCCCTAAACTCAGAGTTCCACTAGAGATCCAATGGCATCTCATCACTCCCTGTTTTTCCTGTGCAGATAACTGTAGCGTGCAGGAAAAATGATCAGGGAGCAATGAACTTCAAGTACTAGTTACTCTTGCTTTTATTTTTATTTTTAAATAAACCCTAGGCTGGAGAGATGGCTCAGCGAGTAAAGGCACTTGCTTGCAAAGTTTGACAGCCCAGCTTTGATTTCCCAGTACCCATGTAAAGCCAGATGCACTAAGTGACGCATGCATCTGGAGTTTGTTTGACTTGGCAAGAAGTCCCAGAATGTCTGTATACACACACACACACACACACACACACACTCTCTCTCTCTCTCTCTCTCTCTTTCTCTCTATCCCTCTCTCTTTCTCAAATAAATAAATAAAATATTTTTAAAAATAAATCCTGCTGGGCATGGTGACACATACTTTTAATCCAAGCTCTCAGGAGACTGAGGCAAGAGGATTGCCATGAGTTCAAGGCCATTCTGGACTACAGAGTGATGTCCAGGTTAGCTTGGGGTAGAGTGAGAACCTGTTTCAAAACTACAACATGAGGGGGCTGGGAAAACTGCTCAGTGGTTAAAGGGGTTTGCTTGCAAAGCCTGACAGCCAGGTTCAATTCCCTAGTACCCACATAAAGACAGATGCACTAAGTGGCACATGAGTCTGGAGTTAGTTTGAGCAGCAAGAGGCCTGTGCATTCGTATTCTCTCTCTCTCTCTCTCTCTCTCTCTCTCTCTCTCTTGTAAATAAATAAAAATACTTTTAAAAAACAAGAAACCAAAACTAAATTAATTAGTGTGGGGTATGAATGCGTGTGTGCATATATGTGTGGGTGCACATGTGCACACAGGTGCTCATGTGTACATGTGGAAACCAGAGGTAAACATCCAATGTCTTCTTCAATTGCGCTCCACCTTGTGTTTTGGGCCAGAGCACCAGAGCCTCTCACCAAGCCTGGCCAGCAAGCTCCAGGGATCCTCTTGTCTCCACCTCTCCAGTGCTGGGATGCCTGTCTTTACATAGGTGCTGGGAATCTGAGCTCAGGTCCTCATGCTTGCATGGTACTTTACCCACTGAGCCATATTCCCAGCCCCTACCTTCATTTTATTATTATTAATAATAATTTTAAAACTAGAGCATTTATTATTATTGACAGCTCAAAATCTTTAAAAAATATGAAATGCTTTACGAATTTTCATGTCATTCTTGCTCAGGGGCCATGCTAATCTTCTCTATATTGTCCCAATTTTAGTATATGTGCTGCTGAAGTGAGCAGTTATGTTTTTTTAAAATATTTACTTATTTGTAAGGAGAGAGAGATACTGGGGAATCAAATCCCAGTCATTAGGCTTTGTAGGCAATTGTCTTAACCACTGAGCCACCTCTCCACCCCCAACCTTCATTTTTAAAAAGTCAGCAGTCCCCTACCTCCTTTTGATGGTTCAACCTAGAATTCTGGACCTTGCTAGAGAGGGAACCCATGTAACCCTGTTTCACACTGTCGGTATACTGCTCAATAAAGTAACACATCATAGAACATCCCACCACAGGCTAGTGGGGGTGTCCTGAGCTGGGCCAAGTGAAGACATTATGTGAGTTAAATGATTTTCAACTTTTGTTTTTGGTGGTACTGGAGATTGAACCCAGAGCCTTCTGTATGCTAGGCAGGCACTCTACCAACTCAGCTACATCCCCAGCCTGATATTTTCAACTCTTTCTTTTCCTCCCTTTCTTAGAGAGGGGGGGGGGAGAGAAAAAGAGGAGGAAGGGGGATGAAGGGAGGGAGGGAGAGAGGGAGAGAGAGCACATATAGGCAACCAGGGCCTCTCGCCACTGCAAATGAACTCCAGACACAAGTGGCACTTTTTGCATCTGGCTTTACATGTGCACAGGGGAATCGAACCCTGACAAGCAGACTTTCAAGCAAGTGCCTCTAACCACTGGGAAATCTCCTTATTTTCAACTTTTGGTGGCCTTATTAATACATAGCCCTTCTTCCAGCTCAGAACCTTCCCACAGAAACTGACCCTCCCAAAGCCACCTTCCCTCCCACCCCATCCTCCCCTCTCATGCTCACTGACTGTGCCTCCTTAAGCAAGGCAAGCCTTTGTCTAGAATGTTCTGTTCTGACAGCTCTAGAATGCCTAGTTCTCTGCTTCCTTCTCAGAGATCATCCCTGCCCACCTTTAGCAAACTGTGTGCTGTGAATAACACCACAGCCTGCACTTCCCACGCCCTGCTTCACTCCAGCCCATGGTGCCTGTCACCCTAGATGATGGATCTGTTACCTGCCCTGCTCTTCCTCTAGAACAGGGTCACCTGTCCTGTTGCACCTGGAGGTCAAGGCCTGGCATGGACCTGGGACACAATCAAGTCAGCGTGAAGGAAGACAGGGGCTTTGTGAGGAGCTGGGGTGACAGAGCCTGACCTCCCAGCCCAGGGCTGAGCATTCTGAGCTCCAGGCCTTAGAAGAGGCTGCAGAGTGCTCTGCTCATGAGCATCCTGCCACCTTCCCTCTCTCCCTGCAGACACACATCAGCTGCAAATGTCATTTGAAAGTGTGTTGTGACTATAACCATCACAGTGAGGTTGGTCTGGTCCTAGAATCCGACTGCTGTTGTTTATGAGACAGGTTCTCATTCTGTAGCCCAGGCTCTCCTCAAACTTCTGATCCTCCTGCCTCAGCATCCTGACTACAGGACAAACTCCCAGCTTTGGGCACAAAGTTGGCATCGCCAAGTCATAACCCCGGCCACATGAGCCCCTTCTTTGCAGTCTTGATGGGAAATGATGACAATACAGGGGACACTGTGACAGCTCCCCTGGGACTCTAGACCTAGCCTCTCTCACCCCAGATTTGCTCAGCAACACTGAGGAGTGCTGTTCTCCTTCCACAGGGGGTAGGTGTGTGGCCAGCACATTCAGTCTATAGGTGTCAGCCTTGGGGACAGGTGGCTTCCCACAAGAGGCAGCTGGTGGGCAACGTTGGCTCAGGACCTCTAGGAGACCACTACAGTCCAGCCCACAGACTTCAAGGTTTTAGCCATCCTCACCCTGCCCTTGAAACAGGTGACGGGTTTCAGCGACAGCCTTTTTGTATGGTGATCCTGCGAGGCAGGTTATGCCAGGTAGAAGCTTTGCAGTTTTGGATGTTCATCCCCTTGGCATCCTAACCTCACCTGCCCAGGATTTCCTTGGGCACCAGGCTCACACTGCAAAGTCTGTGGGCGGTGGTGGATTAAGTGACAGGCAGGCATGGGAGCTGGGGTGACACCCCCGTCCTGTGTGGGTCCTCCTGCCCCTACCGTCTCACTGCTGCTTCCCTGTGAGATGTCCCCACAGCATCTCACTGCCAGAGGTCTCCCTAGTCATGCTGTCATCAGAGAAGCCCCTCCCCCATCTCTGCTGGGGGTCTGGGACTGAAGGAGCATCTTCTTATTCAAGAAGTCATGCCAAGACCCTCCTCCACAGAGCAGCCAACGGCCTCTGCAGAGGGCTCTGAGCTTCCATTTTCCTCCTCTGCGTCATGGACCACATCAGAATAGCCCTTCCTTCCCAGGGCTAGTGGGGGGCTCTCTAGCACTGGGTTCAAAGCGCACCATAATCGGTGGTTGGTATCCTCACTCTTCTCAGAATCCTGACAGCCTTGCCCACCCGGACCCAGACCCCCAATCCTTTTCCCTGTGCCCCACAGCACTGGCGGGACCCCTTCAGGTCCCACTGAGTTACCAAGGACAGTGACCAGTCTGATTCACCCTGTGCTGTCCCTGCCTTGAACACAGAGCTCCATAGAGCGTGGCTGATGGAGGAGAAAGGAAAGACTGTCCGAGGAACTTTCCAAGGAATGTGGGGTTGGGGTAGGCCAAGCCCCAGGCCCCTGCTCACCCTGACAAGGCAAGGCTTGTACCCACCCACACATGGGGATAGCATGGGGTGGGGACTGTTGGGGGGAGAGGGAGCCCACATTTCCAAGCACTTCCTATGCACCAGGCACATGCTTAGCTTGCGAGAGTCAAGTGACCTCATCTGCACCTCACAATAACCTTCTCAGGTGGGTGTTTCTGTCCCCATTTACCAGAGAGGTGAAGTAACTTTCCTGGGTTGCCCACAGCGTGCTGATACTAAATTAGCATGTGACCCAGGGAGATCTGGGAGGATGAAGGAAAGAAACAGGAATGTTGAAAGTCTCCACAGGAGTTCCTCACTGTGGTTTTTTTTTTTGGGGAACAAGTTGGGGACACCTCAGGCAAGTTAGGGGTCCAAAGGCAGAAAAGCCACTGTTCTGTCCCCACCCACCCCAGCAGCACTTTCTGCCTGAGCACTTCCCATGACCAGCAGCTCAGGGCCACACACCCTTCTCTGTAATTAGAAAGCATTTCATTTTGCTAGACCACAAACTTCCTCCTCGAAGTTTCCAGCTTCCTACTCAGCTGAACACACCTAGGAAGCTTGTCACCTGGGAGAGGAGGAACAAGGCCTCTGTGACAGGTACTCTATCTGTAACCTAGACATTACTGGCACATGGTGACAGGAGCTTGGTGGGCAGGGACCCATGTGTCCTTGGGGGTTGGCAGCCCTGTGGTGGGCAGTGATGGTGATATACATGAATTAGGAGAAAAGTAGCTTTTTATATAGGACAGGCCCAAAGGAACATGGATGCCATTCTGCCCTCGCAGACTAGACCTCCAGCCTGATTCACTCTCATCCAAGATGGCTGCGAGCAGCAGCAGCTTCCTGTTTCTTCCTCAGTGGCCTCTTCCAAACCAGTGTTCCTTGCCCATCAGCCAATCAGAGTCTTTCCTGAGCTCTGTAAGGCAATGAAGCTCATCCTAATTGGATGCCTAATTTATAAAAGAACTTAATCCAAGCTTCCTGGGGAGATTTTCCTGGTTTCTTCTCCATCTTCCCAGCCAAGTGACTAGAGGAGAATTTCTCTTTCATCTTCCCACCTTCCCCCCTTCTCCCTAAAATAAATCCCATAACTTACTCTTCTCTGAGTCTACACTGTCCAATTCTTGGATAAACTTGGCCAAGGACCTGAGGTTGGGAGTTCATGAGCCTGGGGGTCTCTTGCATCATTACAGAGACCTAACCTTTCCCTGAGCTCCATTGCTGGCACAGCTGGCAGGAAAGGGAGGGCGGTGCAGAATGGAACGGTGAGGTGGAGGACAGCACCAGCCACCAGGAGCCCGAGGGCCCATGTCCACTGTTTTGTCCTGGACTGAATCTGGGAGGCCACGGGTCTAGGTGGCTGTCCTGGCACCACTGAGGCAGTCAGCTCTGTGGGAGGTTCTACTGGGAGTCAAGGATCTGGCTGGAGGGTCAGACCTCACCACGACAGTCCCACAGACAGGCCTGACCCCACCACCCAGGACTGTGGCCCTGAAAAACCAGAGCTCCCATTAGAACTGTGAGAAGGGTAAGGTGGAATGGCTCAGTGGAGAAAGCACTCGCCATGTAAGTGTACCTCAGTTCAGGACCCCAGAACCCCTTAAAAGCCAGACGCTCTAGTGCCTGCAGCTGTAATCCCAGCATGCCTAGGGAGAGAAGGGGGTCAGAGGCAGGAGAAGCTCATGGGTATGCAGTGATGAGCAATGAAAGCCCCTGCCTCAAACAAGGCGGAAGGTGAGGACTGGCACGGGAAGCTGTCCTTGACCTCCACATGCACGCCATCACACATGAACACTCCCACGTGTACACACGAGCACACAAACACCAAAAATCAAAAAAGACTGTGAGTGACCAGGCTCAACACACTTCCCTGAACACGACTGTTGTCTTGCGTCACACCAGGTGCCAGGGACACAGTGAAGAATGACTCTAGCCTGGCCCTTTCCTTCCCTCCCTCTCTGATTCCTCAGTGGTGCTCACTGGGTGTGCAGAGCAGAGAGGAGGCAGAGAACAGGCAGAGGTGGAATTCAATCCCCAGGCTCATCCACCGCCCTGCCCCCACCCTCACATAACCCAGCAACCCAGATGATTTCCAGATAACGGGTTCCCTTTGAGTCGAGCTCCCAGAATACAGCAGTCCTGGGTTCAAATCTCAATCCCAGCAGTTGTAGGATGTGTGACTTTAGAAGTCTCTCATGTGCTTTGGCAGTATAGTGGTGATCTTAGCTGCCTTCCAGAAAAGTCTCTCCGCCTGTCTGTGTTTGCTTCCTTGCAAAATGGGGGGTCACAGCCATCCCTGCCTCTGAGGCTGCATTGTGGTCATTACTGTCATGAAAGGCATCTAAAGGGCCTCGAGGGGGTGAGCAGACCCAAGAAGGGAGATATGGGCCCTTCTTCCCCAGTAACTGAGACACTCAGCTAGATGCCAAAGCCATTAGATGCACACCTGTGACACCAGCATTCAAGAGGCCATGGCAGGAGGACTGTGAGTTCAAGGCCAGCCTGGGCTATAGACCATCTTAGCAAAACAAAACAAGAGACTGAGAAGATGCCTCAGCAGTTAAGATCACTTGCAGAACAAGCATGAGTGCCGGAGACCCCCAGAGTTGGATTCCCCAGCACCCACATAAACAGCTGGGTATAGCCGCACACATCGTCACCCCAGTCCTGTGGTTGAGGACACTCACTGGGGTTTGTTGACTGATAAAAATGACCAAAGCAGAATTTCTGGGTTGAGTGAGAGACTCTGACTCAAGGAAACAGGTGGATAAGGGAACAGCAGAGGACACCTGATGCTCTCCTCTGGCCTCCACACATGGATGCCATTCTGCCCTCGCAGACTAGACCTCCAGCCTGATTCACTCTCATCCAAGATGGCTGCGAGCAGCAGCAGCTTCCTGTTTCTTCCTCAGTGGCCTCTTCCAAACCAGTGTTCCTTGCCCATCAGCCAACCAGTCTTTTCTGAACTCTGCAAGGCAATGAGGCTCATCCTAATTGGATGCCTAATTTATAAAAGAACTTAATCCAAGCCTCCCGTGAGATTTTCCTGCTTTCTTCTCCATCTTCCCAGCCAAGTGACTAGAGGAGAATTTCTCTTTCATGCTTCTCCCCTTCCCCCATCTTAATTCTCCCTAAAATAAATCCCATAATTTACTCTTCTCTGAGTCTACACTTTCGAATTCTTGGATAAACTTGGCCAAGGACCTCAGGTCCACACTGAGCTCAGGGCACACACATCTGTACACATACGTGCATACATTATACACACGTTACATCACACAATCTCTACCCACACATGCCCAATGTTCCCCTCCTCTTAAAGAACACCCAGCCCCCTGTCTTTTGGGTAGCTCTTCCAGGCAGGCGCAGACCATGCGGACTCCAGGCCAGAGCAGGTGGAGTGTGTGTTGAATGGGGCCACAAACCTAGCAGGTGGTGTCACCCAGGAAGTCACCCAGACACTCTTGGCCTGTCTTCTCTCAGCTTGACCTGGCTTTCCCCTTCCTTCATCCCACCCTGGGGGGCTGCAGCTGACAGAGGTCTCAGGGTCACACTCCACACCACAGGCAGGCTTTTTCCCCAAGGTCTGCACCGCACAGGGCGTGACTCTGCCTTCTTACCAGAGATAGGGATCAATCGATAGGTGACACGCCCTGTCATTGCTCAGTGCAGGTGGCCCAGTGAGCCCAGGAGGAGGGCCCACGACAGGCCTTCCCTCCAGTGGACATGGGACTAATGAGGGCAGATGTCAATCCCTGCTCTTCCCAGCAGAGGCATGAAGGGGTGGAGGGTTTAGAACCAAAGGACGGGGAGAAAGAGCTGTGAATTAAAGTCAGTACCATGAGTCATGTTACCCTTCCCCCAAGTAGACCTGCTTCCGGTGGGTGATGAAATTCCTCATTAGTAAAATGGGAGAAATAAGAATGTCAACTACACAAACAATAGCTGATGTCATTCCTGCCTAGCCAGGGAGAGTGCAGGCTCAGGCTCAGAGAGACTGAGTGAGTGATCCAAGGGCACACAGCCTTCAAGGGCCAGCCGGAACTCCAGCTGAGGGTCAGGACTCCTGGCTGCCCCATTCTCAGAGGCCAGAGGTGGCTCTAGCTCCTGGAACTTCCTCCTATGGAAGCAGTCAGCTTGGTGCCTGTGGTTGGGGATGGGGAGGAGAGAGCCCAGTCCTCCATCCTCACTAAGTCCAGAGGGTTGGTCCACCCTCTCCACCCTTGTCCAGAGCCTTGGTGGCCAGCCTGGCTCACAATACCTTGGCTGCACATCTGCAGGGTCCCCTGGGAAGTTTGTTACCTTTCTTTTGCCCCACTCACCTGACACTGTGCCTGAGCTGAGTCAGCTATGTGGTGGGAAAGATATGACCGAAATGCTTGCTAGCAGGGCTTCAAGTGGCCTTGGACTCCAATGAGGGTGATTGGAAGGGACACTGCTCTGGGCTGTCCCTCCTGAGAGGCCAGGCCTGCAGGCCCCAGCTTCCTTAGCAGTAGCACAGAGCCTGGGTGCTCCCCCTCCAACCCCTACACCCACCCCACAGCTGGGCTCTGTCCCTCCACCAGCCTTGCACCCCATCCCCCACCACGGAGGACAGGCTAGACTGCAAGGAGGGGACATTCTGGGGGCAAGGAGAGATCTGCATCATAGGCAAACAGCCCCTCTACCTTCGGATCTGGAATCTTCTCTCAGAACCACCTGCTCAGGACAGTAGTTGCTGTATTCAGCAGGTTCCAGCCCTTCTTAGCTCTAATGAGAGGAGGGCTAGGGGCTGAGGAGGTGGGAACAGAACTTGGGTTTAGAAGTGAAGTTGTTGAGAAATGAAGAGGAAAGGAGCCATTACAAGACTAGAATCCAAGAGGTGTCAGTGATGTCTGAGGGGGGCCAGTGTCAGGCTCAATATAGCAGGGGGCCCAGGGTGACACAGGGGCGTTTCTTTGAATCTCAGGGGAGTGGAGCTTGAAGGCCACTTTCCAAAGCTGATACCATTATTGGGTTTTTGGTTTTGCTTTATTTCTTCAGTGCTAGGGATGAAGCCCAGAGCCTTGTGCATGCTAAGTGAGCCGATTCCCAGGCCTCAGTTTACCTTTTATTTGGAGGTTCTCATTAAGTTGCCCAGGCTGACCTTGAACTCATTCTGTAGCTCAGCTAGGTCTTGAACTTATGCTGCTCCTGTCTGAGCCTCAGTGCTGGATGACAGGCCCGTGTCACCACGTTCTGCCTGGTGTCAGCATCTTACATCCTAAGAATGAGGAACCCAAGGAAGACAGCTCTCATCCTGTCTCGTGTTTTCAAGGCCTTCCTTGCAAACTTGAGCTCTGATGACTGTCAGGTTTAAACAAGGGTGCTTTTCCTGCTGTGGACAGGATGTATCAGGGAGAGAGGATGCCCAGCCCGGCCCTAGCTGGCGCCTGGCACTTACAGGCCGTCAGTCCCAGAAATGAGTATCCCATCATCCTGTAATTATCTCACAGGAGCCCAGTTCTACTTAGGTAAATAAAATAAATAGTGGGAAGGGACACGCCACAGGTGGCAGTGTGACTTTAGGAATTCAGGAAGCCCAAGAGATGATCTGGCCTCCTCATGAGACCTCTTCTCCTGCACCCCTGCACCCATAGCTCCAGCAGCTGATGTGCCAACTTGGCCAGCCTGCTAGGTACTGAGCTAGACCACTGTGGGGAGTCAGGGGCTCCTAAAGCCTTCCTAGACCGAGTTACCTCATGGCAGACACAAATATTTCTCCACATCACCAGGCCATGCAGCCCCTGGGGAATTAATCATCTCCTCTGATTCACTCTTATTTGCCCTTCTTTTGCAGGTGACCATGCAGGTGACCCACACACTTCGCCATTGGGGGTTTCCTCACACCCATCCACAAGGCCAGTTAGAAGCCTTCCCCTTGGGCTTATCTGGAGCCACTGAGCAAAGTGGGGGACCCTAAATTCATCTTCATCATCAAGGGAGCCTTGCTGGCCTGCTAGCTCCAGGGACCTTTCCCAAGCTGCGCCCTGCAGGTGGCTGTAGGGTTCCGGGGCTGGAAGGTGCAGGTCTCCCATGTCACTTCAGTCCTTCCCAGAGCCAGCCAGAGGATGGCAGCTGCCACAGCCCAGGTGGCTCCCTCTCCCTCTACCCTCACCTGTGCTGACTACCTGGGAAGATGCTAAGGGCTTGGTGTCCCCATCTCTCCCACCTCTGAGGACTGATGGGTGACTTGGGGAGTAATCCGCAGAGCTCTGCACTTCCAGGCACTCACCATGCAAGGGTCTCTGTACTTGAACATCTCATTCATTCCCTCCCTCCCAAACCCATTAAGATGGCACTGTTTGCTCACTTGTCAAAAGCAGGAACACGCTCAGAGAAGCAGATTGGCAGTCCTGGGGTCACCCAGCCAGAAATTAAGAGATCCAGGATGGGTCAGTGGGATCTGTCTAACCTCAGGGTCTGGGCATGTTACATCACACTGAGCTAAAGAAAACACCCAGCTCATCAGGTAGAGCGTTTACTATGAGGGCCAGAGAGGGCCTGGGACTCAACCGCCACCCGGTCAAGTGCTCTGGCCTTAGAAAGAGGTATGACCCAGCACCTCAAGGTTCACCTTCTGGAATCAACCTTGACCCTGGAATCAGGAAGGTGGGATCCACAAGGGACTCCTTCCTCACCCTCAGGATTGTTTCCAGAAGCCAGGCTGCAGCACCCCAGCAGCCTGCTATGAGATGGGTGTGTTCAGACAATCACTAAAGAAGTTATTGGGAATTGGAGGTGCAGCTACTTAGGGGTAATTGGCTTGCCTAACATGTGTAAAGCCTCAGCATCACTAACAAAACCCCCCCTTTCTCTCCCTTATTGAGAATTTTATTCTTTATTCATTAAACCCGGAGCCTTGAGTTAAAAGGGCAGGGGCAAAGGGGATCCCACCGGCCTCGTTGAGGGAACCAGTCCCCACCACCAGAGCCCCAGCAACAGGTAGAAGACTCAAGGTCTGGCCTCTAGGGCTCTGGACTCTCCCCATCCTGGTCCCTGGGACCCTGTGACACTGCCCAAGAGAGGGACAGTGAGGCTTCACTGAAGACCAGGTGTGTAGCAGGATATGACATTCACTCACTGGCTGAGAAAGCACAGGTGCTGTGACCCAAGAGAATGACCCAAGAGAGATATTGCCTGGGAGCTCCCACCTGGGACCCCATCGTAGAGATGGACAGTCAATAAACAGATGCAGAGGTCCCAGAGATCACCCAGAACAACTACCTCAGAGGTCAGGCAGGAAAACGGAGAAGGAGCCAGGACAGGGAAGACTGGGGACCACGGGAGAAGCTGGCCCACTCCCACGTTATTACTGCTTCTCTCAAGGCGACACCACCATCGCCACCACCAGCATCTTCTCATGGCCAGCCTGAGTCCTAGGCTTTGCTCCGGGCTCATTTCTTAGATTAAGTCATTAAGTTGTCCCCTAACCACTCCCTCCTGAGTCCAGTCACCCTAGTTGGCCCTGGCTGGCCTCCAAGGGTCAAGATGCCACACACACACACCCTCGGTGCAGAAAGGTGTGAAGCTGGCAAAACATGGAGCGAGGAAAAGAGAGCTCAGAACCCTGCTCCCCAGTTTGAGCCAAGATTCCTTCTTCTGCTGTACTCAGGCCAGCACACAGAGCCCAGACGCCAACGCCTGGTCCCAGAGTTCAGAGTGTCCTCCTGAGGAGACCCTCATCCAGGAGCTGGACTCAATGTCCTGCCCCCAGTGCACCTGTCCAGACCCTAGTCTGCTTCTCCTAGGCTCTACAGACAACACCAAATTCTCTTCTGTCAAAAAGACCTCCTGCCAGGTCCTTCAAGTTCCCTCACCCTGGAGACCCCTTGCTCAAGCTTAGCATGAGTCCCGGGCTCTCACCTGTGGACATCCACCAGTGTTTCCACATCCACTAGACACAGAGCTTCGGTGGGTTTCTTCAGGGACAGTCGCACTGTCCTCTGTGGGGCCATCCTGTGGCCAGTTCCCGGCCTCCCAGGTCAGCTCAGGCACCTGGCGGCCCGCACGCCCCGGCTCCCCAGCTCTTCTCGGGGTACCTGGCCGCCAGGTAGGAGCGTGCGTTCTGATGGGCTGGTGCGCTCTCCTCCCTTTTAATTTCACCCTGCAACCAGGTGAGCCTGCCTGAGCCTGGTCCCCACCTCCTGGCTCCACGCCCAGTCGTCTCAGTCACTGGCTGTCAATCCAAGAGTCGAGGGAGGAGATGGCCTGAGCCTCTTTGAAGGGTGGAAAAGAGGGGCTTCTGCAGGGACCCCAGGTGGAACCTGGCTTGGCTGCTGATAGGAAAGTCAATACCCCCAGATGTCCCTGCTGTGGGACTTCATGGTGCTGGAGTCCACGCTGTGACAGGGTCAGCATTCCCGAAGGCTGACTATGCGTCAGGGTCTATGTAGCTAAGCAGTTTGCAGATCCTATCTCTATGTGTGGTGATCAGGTGGAGGAGAATTGCAGGGTTCAAAGCCCAGCTGGGCCTGTCACGACCACAGAGGGCATGGGGTTTCCAATCTCCCTGTGGATATGATAGCAGCTGTAGTTCTTGGCCCTCTTCCATGGGCGGGAGTGGAACGTGCTGGAACGTTCAGTGCAGTGGAAATGTTAGCACGTAGGTGTTGGAGAGATGCTGTCGCTCAATCATGAGATCCAGCACCCATGTAAAAGCTAGGTATAGCAGCTCACCTACAATCCTGGTACTAGGGAAATGGAGGCAGAGGATCCCAGAGGCCTACTGGCTAGCTAAAACCCCGAACTTCAAGTTCAGTGAGAGATCATCTCAATAAATAAAGTGGAGAGTGGTTGAGGAAGATATCCAATGTTAACTTCTAGTCTCCAGGCACACACAAAGAGAGAGAGAGAGAGAGACAGATAGACAGAGAGACAGGGAGACAGAGAGAGAGAGAGAGAGAACAGTAACTATTTCTTTGTTTCTCATCTTGGGTCATAATGCAAGTGGGGGGGCTGCTTGCACACAGGTCCACCTGACTCACACCCCTTATGATCTCCAGAAGATAAGGTGCCCAGACTCCAGAAGGGCACAAAGCCATCAGTGGGCACCCTTGCCCAGCAGGAAGGCAGGGAGCTTGACAAGGAACTTGGCACGTTGCATTGGGGAGTGCTGATTGCTGGTTTAAAATCCTTCTCCTAGCTTGACCTCTATGTCTTTAGTTCTTATCTAGCCCGTGAAGAGGGTCTGCTTTTTCCTGGTGCAGTGCTGAGAACGCTTGGAGAATCTGTTGAGCTGCTTCCTCCAGAGGCCAGGGGTCATTAATATCTCCTGATGAGCAAGGAGCAAAGCCAGTACCAGAGATGGGGTCACATGACTGCACTCACAGTCTGGTTCCTCACTGTCCAGAACATCATTTTCTTATTCAAAGAAATACACTTTTTTCACGTTAAAGACAGCATGTCGGGAAGTATAAAGAAAATAAATCACGTATAACATATCACCATTATTAACTTTGATATGTATTTTTCCAATCATATGTATGTGTGAGAGAAATTTTATTTTGTTTATTTATTTACTTATTTGAAAGACAGACAGACAGACAGAGCATGGGTGCTCCTGGGCCTCTTGCCACTCTAAACAAATTCTAGATGGGTCACATTGTGCATCTGGCTTTACGTGGGTCCTGGGGAATAGAACCTGGGGCCAGTAGGCTTTGCAAGCAAGCACCTTTAACTGCTGAGCCATCTTCCCAGCCCTGAATGTTTTTGTAACTTGCTTTGTTTAGCGTGTGTGTGATTTGTGTGTGAGAATGCGGGATATGCATGCGTGTGTGCGCACATACTTAGGTCAGCGGATGACATCGGCTGTCCTGTAGCACTCTCTCACTGAACCTGAGCTCCCTGTGTTTGGGTTAGACTGGCTGCAGCGAGCCCAAGCCATCCTCTTGCCTCCACCCCACTCACTCCTGGGGTTCCAGGCATGCATGGCCATGCCCAGCTTTCATGTGGGTGCTGAGGGTCAAACTCAAGTCCTCATGCGTGAACAGTGAGCACTCTTTCCCACTAAGCCTCTCTCTAGCCAAGTGACTTGCTTTTGTTTCTTCAGGAAACGTCAGCATTTTAATAAAACGCATACTCTTCTTGTCTTTGAGAAAAGAAAGAAAAGCAGACAGAAAAGCCCCTCTCAGGACAGCGGGTTCTGAGCCTGTCCTGCGATGTTTGTAGGACTTCCTTCACTTGTTAGATAAGTGTCTGTTGAGCTCCCACTGTGCTGGGCACCCAAGAGAAGTGGGACAGATCAGCTCCTGCGTGAGAACTTAATGGTCGGGCTCAGACAGATGCCACACAAAGGCAAGGAACGTGACATTTGGGAGCTGCAGACATTCAGTCCACTGGGGGAAGGTGATGGTGTCTCGGCCCTGGGTGTCAGCGAGGCAGGGAGAGGAGAGAGGCTCAGACTGTCCCTTGCAGTAGCTGACATCCTGATGGATTACACTCTGGGGAAAAAAATAGCTGCAATGTTTGGGGCCCTAGCAAAGAGAAGGATGGCGTCCTTGTCAGAGAGGGAGAAGGCTTCTAAGGATGAGTCGAAGCAGGACTTGGTTATTCTATAGGACTTATTAAGCATGTGAAGCCAGTTGAGTGGAGAGGGTAAATTATGTCCCCATCATGTTGAAGGTCAGGGTGGGGGAAGGGTGATGTCCGTGGAATCACAGGACATACCTCCTCAGCCCACCACCCTCACTTCAGTGATAGCAGACGCAAACCAAGAACTTCCCTGTGCACAGGCGGGAGGCAGCAGGGGCGCCGAGAGCCTCACGGCGGTTCCCACCTCTAGGAACCTCTAGCGTGATTTCAAGCCATGAAATAGAAAAATGCCATAAATTTTATTTGGTTACTTCTAACTTCAAAGGTCTTTCTGGAATGACCTGTGAGGCACCCAGGCTAAGTGTCACTTTCCCTCCAGACACAGAAACACTTCAGAGGTGGCGTTCCCTCCAACCCCACCCTAAACCCTAGGAGCAGGGTTGTTTCGTCTAATCACTATTATTGATATGACCCTGTCTATTCCTTATGACATATAGAGACTTATAGAGTAGGTTTCCAAAGAGCCCACAGACATGTGACCATCAGAGAATATCAGATGGGTAGATGGACAGATGGACAGATGAAGTAATGGATGGACAGACAGATTAATGGATGAACAGATTGATGGATGGATGGATGGTCAAATGGATGGATGGGGGGTAGAGGTACAGAAGGATGGATGGACAAATGAATGGATTGAGGATAAATATGCAGAGGTATGGATGAAGAGATGGATATTTGGACAGACGGATGATAGATGGATAGATGAACAGGTGGATGAATGGGTGGACAGACAGACTGATGGATGAACAGATGGACAGATGGCTAGATGGATGAAGAGATGGATGGACAGATGGGTGGATGACAGAGATGGATGGATGTGTGGGTGAATGGACAGATGGACTGGTGAGAAAAAGGGAGGAAGGGAGGAGAGGAGGAAGCCATGTGGCAGGATGAAAACAGAGATGGCGTGACAGAGATGTGATGGTGACAGTAAGGCGCACAGACACAACCTTGCCTTGTGCAGGTGTAAGCTCCCTCCACACACTCACTCACTCAGCTTCCCAGCAGTTCTAGGCAACAAGTGCTGACCAAGCCTGGAGCCCCGACTTCATACAGGTCACGGCCTGGCTATGCCCTTGGCTGGCGTGGGCAGGCCAGGGGCCAGCAGGTCATGGTTTCTTCAGGGAGTTACTCTCAGATGAGAGGGGAAAGAAGGAAGGCAGGGAGGGCCACCCAGGGCCAGAGAGCCAATTAGGATGTCTCTATTTCACAGATGAAGGAATCAAGTGAAAAGACCTTTTCAAGGACTGGAGAGATGGCTTAGTGATGAAGGCACTTGCCTGTTAAGTCTACAGACCAGAGTTCAATTCCCCAGTGCTCACATAAAGCCAGATGCACAAGGGGGTGCATGCATCTAGAGTTCGTTTGCAGTGGCTGGAGGCCCTGGGGGCCCATTCTCCCTCTATCTGCCTCTTTCTCTCTCTCTCACTCTCTCTCTCTCTCTCTCAAATAAATAAATAAATAAAATTTTTTTATATAAAGAACTTCTCAAGATCAGCTCTTAGTCCAATACATTGTAGGTAGGCTGCCTAGGCCCTAGGTGAGTTCATGATGTCCCCAGGTGGAATATTTGGTCTTTCTGCATCCCGTTGAGTATTGTTAAATAGGCATCACGTGCTAACAGTATTTAATTATTAGAGAAAACAACATGTGACCTCGCTGTTCTTTCTTGAGAGAAATCTGAAATTTCTCCTCCTCTCCGACCCCTTGTGCGCCCCTCCCCACCCTTTCCTTCTCCTGGGCGACACCAAGACTTGCCCAGGCTCCTGCCCTGCCTGTAACCCACAAAAGCACATCCTGTACACCCAGACTGTGGTCTCTTTGAACTTGGCTCTTTGACTCCAGGCTTGACAGGCCAGATCTGGGAGGAGCGGAGGTGGGGAGTGGGGTGACATCACCGCCCCCTCCCCCAGCAGGTGGAACCATTCAGCTGGAAGGCAGTGTCATGCATAGGACTGCCAGCTGCCAGTATGGTGGGACAGTAAGAAGCTTCCAAGCATCATGCAGACAAGCTGGGACCACAGCAGCAGGGCAGGAGTCAGGTGCTGGGCTTGACATTCCCCTCCTCACCAGATCTGTGGAGCTATTGCTGATCAGTGTTTTTGTACTAGGAATTCAACAGGAAACCAGGCCCATAAGCCCTCACCTTCATGGGGTGCAGAGAGCAGCACCCAGCCCATGGTGACAGCAGGCGGAGACAGACTCTGAGGTCAGCAAGCAAAGAGGATGAGGAACAAAAGGGAAGCTTGGATGGGGACTGCTGAGTGTGGGGATCGCAAAGGACCTGGCGAGACAGATGCCACCAAAACAGATCAGAAGGTTAGACTTGGTGACTTTCAGGGCACTGCCAGCCAGAGAGTCTGATTCCAGGCCCCCAGCCTGCAGTGCATGGAGCTAGATCAGAGTTCCCATACCAGATACCTTCAGGGGTCAAGTAAGAATCTGCCAAGGGCTAGGTGACAGGGACCATGGCGACCATGACCCAGGGATGCAGTCAGCTTGGACTGAGTAGCAGTCAGCATTAAAATGAGTTCCAGGTCAACCTGGACTAGAGTGAGCCACTGCCTCAAAAATAAAATAACAGTTTATATATACATATATATATATATATATTTGCTACCTTTCTCATACAGATTTATGCACAAGGTGGAGCATTGTCTGGAGCTCATTTGTAGTGGTTGGAGGCCCTGCCTCTTTCTCTCTCTCTCTCTCAAATAAATAAAATATTTTGTACCCGTGTAAAGCCAGATACATATAATATATATGTGTGTATATATATATATATATATGTATATATGTTGCTGAGGTGCTGCAGGCGAGCCTGAGTGGGTCCCTCACTTGAGACCTCAGCATGGATGATCATGGGTCGATGGATAAGGACAGAGTAGAAACATTTGCTGTGCTTGGGGTGGTCTCTGGAAGTCCACAACTTGGGCCAGGTGAACCCCAGATCCAGTAGGACATGGAAATGGACAACCTGGGCCTCATGTGTTGTAGAAGGACTCTGGGACTGTTCCATGACTGCTGGCCCTAGCTGTGAGCTCTTCCGGTCTGGAGAGCCTGTGCCTTCACTTACATAGAACACTCTGGAGAGAGGGGCACCATAAGAGCCCAGACCTGATCTCTGGACCCCCACCTTGTGACCATCCCCGTCCCAAGACTCACAGCCCCACAAAGATGGCTTCATCTGCACAATGTGCCTCCACCTGCTCACTGGAAGCACCCCCAGACACCATCAGTCTGGACCTCATTTTCCACTTGGGTAAACCAAAGCTTGGGAAGGAGCAATGACTTATCCAAGGTGACATGGCAATGTCACAAGAAGCCAAGTCTGGACCCAAAGTTTTTATTCATTCATTCATTCATTCATTCAGCAAACATCTACTGGCCACTTGTTGTATATAGGTACAATTCTAGAACTCAGATCTCGAGACACCTGCTGAGTGCTGTCAGCTCTGTAACTTGGGGTCTTCCCAAGTAAGACCTCCAACTTCTTCTTGTGCCCCTGGCATCAAGGCAGGGTCCTGAGCCAGGTGCTAGATCAGGGAGTGGCCTCAGAGACACTGACTCAGCTGTCATGAGAAAGCAAGGCACCCACCAGTCCCCTGAGGGCAGAGAGCCTGGGGCCAGTGACTATAATGACAGGAAGGAGTGAAGGCCACAGCCTCCTGACTCAGTTCACACACTCCCGCAAAGCACCAAGGCAGGTCTAGATCTGCTGAGTACTGAGCACCTGTGGGAGCCACTAACTCCTCCCTCAGATCCAGAGGACACCTGAGGTTCCATGTAGCACTAATGACACCATTAGTTAGGGATGGGCAGGGCACAGGCCCCAGCTGGGCAGGCACGCGGACCCTGCGCTCAGGAGGTTAGGATCTAGCTGGTCTCCCAACCAGTCACCAACTCAGCCACCTCCTGGTCCATCAGCTGTGCCCTTGCCCTTTATGGTGTCCCTGTGTCTGCAGTGACACTGTCTCCACACAGACACTGCAGCCACAGCAGGTGGCTCATCCCTGGAATCATCTCTGCCACCAGGTTTCTCTTGGTCACATGCCTCCCCACTTGGACCCCCTCAACATCACCACTACAGACTTCCAGACATCTCTGTCTGTCAGTGGACACTCAGCACCTCTTGGTGTCCCAGGTCCTGGCTTTCTACAGTCCACAACACAAGCAGCTGTGACATAAAATGTCCCAATTGACTGTGTTACACCCCTGCTGAAAAGCCCTTTCTAGGAGTGGGTATGTAGCTCAGTGGGTAGAGTTCTTGCCTTGCATCCATGAAGCCTTGGGTTCAATCCCCAACACCACATAAACTGGACACCATGGCACATGCCTATTATCCCAGCATTTGGAAGCTAGAGACAAGAGGATCAGAAGTTCAAGGTCATCCTTAGCTACAGAATGAGGCCAGCCTGGGCTCCATCAGGAGACCCTGCCTCAAAAAAACAAAAAAAAAACAACAACAACAAAGCCTTTTCTAGCTCTCACCACTCGGTGAGTGGGAAACACAGAGGTTTTGAGGCCCAATTCTCATTCAATGGGCCAAGGTAAGACTCTAGGCACCTAACTCCATGGTTCCTAATTTTAATTTCTCTTTATCCTAATATGTAAACTCTCCAGTAATATACAAGTTAAAAGTCTGACACTCAGGTTATGGAAGCTTAGCTTGACATTCGAGGTCATCAGTACTAAGTCCCTGACACCCCCTCACTGAGTGCCTGATTCCTTCCCTGATCAGAATCTCTTTGGGCCCTCCTGATGCCCCCACAGAGGACCTATCCCCTGACCTGGGGGTCTCCATGAATCTCCGGCCTCCCTGATCCTCTTTTCCTTCCCCACCTCCACCCCTCATCTCTTCCTCCACTTCTCAGGAAACCCAGCATCTCCTCTTCTTTGATGAGTTTATATCCCACATTCTAACAAACAGGGTTTGAGACTACAAAGTACACCCTGGAGATGGATTTTGCTTCAAGTGAGGACATTAAGTCAAAGAATAGGGGTGGGCAGGAGGGAGGCATGGAGGAAGGGAGGGAGGGGGAGAAAGAAAGAAAGGAAGGAAGGAAGGAAGGAAGGAAGGAAGGAAGGAAGGAAGGAAGGAAGGAAGGAAGGAAGGAAGGAAGGAAAGAAGGAAGCAAGAGACAGAGAGTGGAAGGAAGGAAGGAAGAGAGTTATGTGGATAAGCTACATGGAAACCTACTTTTTTACTAGCTAATAATATATATGTTTAAAAAGAGAGATAGTTTGGGCAGATATAGCCTGTGAAAGTGGATAATGCGCCCTGAAGACATAGATTGTTATTAGAACAATTTTAGTGTCAAGGGTGGAATACCTTCCAGTGAGTTGTTGGCTGGGGTGGGGGGAGGTCCTATTGCCAAGGCTCTTGGTTGCCCATCAGAACTAGATGGTAAGACCCTATTGCTGAAGACACCACCTGCTTGGGCTGCAGGTCACTGAGAAAGCAAGCTGGAGCCTCTCCCTGTTAACAGTTAGGATGCTGGAAAGAGCTATGCAGCACACAGCCTTGGGAAGGAGAAAAGTCATCAACGGTACAGTGGACCCTGCAAGCTCTATAGCTGACCAACCAGGCCAAATGTACCAACTGGTGCAATGGTGGCATGTCTGTTTGGGGGGAAACCAACTGCTCTCTGAGAGAATTTGAGGCCTGCTCCTGGGAAGAGAATCTGTGCCTACTATTGAAAACCTAACCCAAAGCCCATGGCTGGGGAGGTCATAAACCCTAGTGGGGAAACTACTACCACTGTCTAGCTAAATGCGTATAATATGCCCACCAAACTGCCCTCTAAACACGGGGGTGACTCAAACTAGCCAAAATGCTGAGAAGTGACAGTGGAGTGTTCAGCACTGAGTAAGACATCTCTATCACACCCTCCAAGGCTCAGGGTCTATTTTGGAAGAGGGGAGGAAAGAATATAAGAGCCAAAGGAAGGGAGGAGTGCTTACAATACTGTCTTCCAGACACAAAGAGGCCGTGGTATTCATGGTCTTATAGTGGCCAGATGCTACCTACACAAGACCTGCATGACAGGAGGAAAAAGCTGATTACATCAAAATAGAAGAGTGAATAGTTGGAGAAAAGAAGGAATTCAGTGGAGGGGGATTTGAGGGAAGGGAGAGTGGTGGGAGGGGATTATAACCATTCTATATTGTCTATTTATGAAAGTTGTCAATAAAAAGTTAAATAAAAAAAAAAAGAATCCCACGTGTGGTGGTACACACCCTTAATCCCAGCACTGGAGAGGCAGAGGTAGGAGGATTATCATGAGTTCGAGGCCACCCCTGAGACTATATAGTGAATTTCAGGTCAGCCTGGGCTAGAGTGAGACCCTATCTCAAAAAAAAACAAAGAAAACAGGAAGTACATGGCGAGACCCTGTCAAAAATAAAACACGGGCTGGGGAGATGGCTCTGCAGGTAGAGCTCTGGCTGGGCAAGTATGGCAGTCTGAGTTTGATCCCTCAGGCAGCACCATGACCTACCAGCAGAGCTCCTGCTTCCTCCAACCCAGCCTCGCCCTGTAGCTCAACCGAGAGACACACAGGGTACAGGGTGGGTAGACAGACAGAAACAGATGGAGAAGCTGAGACAGAGGCAAGGGAAGCCAGAGTACGAGGAAGAGTGAGGAAAGGCAGAGATGGCAGAGAAAGACAGAAACAAAAAACAGTGTGTCCAGAGAGACCATGACACAGAGAGACAGCCTCCCAGAAGGAGGGGCAGAAACAAGAGGAGAGAATGAGATGGGTAAGGGAGAGCAGGAGAGAGCTGACCTCATGGCCAGCACAGCCCAGGAGCCTCCTGGACACAGCCCACGCCATCTTTCTTTCAGCCCTACTTGCCCAGGCTTCCTCTGGTTCAGGTTGTCACCGCACCTACCTGCACATCTCCCCGGTGGGTAGCTGTGTTTACCCCTGCTGAGGCTGGGAGACATCGACCAAATCACCCAGACCAACCACTGTTGAGAAGTCACGGATGGACAGATTGAGGCCCAGAGACAGGCGGTGACTAACTCCGGGTCACACAGCAGCCAGCTGCAGAGCCAGGCAGAAGGCCAGCTCTACTGGCACACTGCCTGGCTCCAATAAAAACACAGTAAGTCTCCAGTAAGAAGGCTCCAGGTCTTATCAGATGGGCCATGGCCAACACCCTAGAAGCTGTCAACACCTGATGCCGTGTACTCCTGGCCTGCCTCCTGCCTCCCACTCTCTTTTCTGGAATAGGCAACTGGAGACTGCCCAAACCCGTCCTCTCCCTGTGGAGTCGGGTCCCAGCTAGGTGACCTCAGCACCTCCCCACACCTGTTGTCTAACCTGTGCAGAGATGACAAGAAAACAGAGGCTATCTGCATACCCCCCAACTGGGACATATTCAGGGTGTGTCCTCACCACCCCACACCCCACAAAACCCGCAGCCTAGAGGCAAGGACAGGGAGTGACATGCTTTGGGTAGTCAGCTGCCCCAGTGCACCACATCCCCTGTACCCTGCAAGTAGGTTCAAGGTGAGCAGATAGCACAGGACACAGGTGTAGCCCACACACCTGTGGCAGACATCCCACCCCAAGCCCCTGCTCCTGTCACTCCCTAGGTGGCTTGCCAGCTGTGCTTCTCCTGTGTGGGCCACAGGGCTCGAAGGCCCTGTCCTTCTGTATACAGCCAGGCCAGAATTGGATAATGCACCCAGCTATGATGGGGACTCTCCCTGGTGGGGTCAAAGATACATCAGGCCATGTCTGTCTGCATAGTGTGCGTGGAAAGGCACCTCCGTGGCCTCAGGGTTTGCAGGCATGCCCCTCCCCTTGCTGGGATTGGGTGCCCCACGTCCCCCTCTAAGAATAATGCCTCCCAGGCTTGTCACCCTTTGGGGAGGCAACACCCTTGGGGGCAGCAGGCACCTAGGTGTGGGTGCTAGGACCTTCTTGGCCCTGCTGACTGCAGAAGAAACCACATGCAAGGACCTACTCAGAGGAAGCCCTGGGGTGGGGTTGGGAGTCTATCATAGACAGACAGACAGAGCATAACGATGTCGGGCAAAGGACAGGGGGCATCCAGGTCCTACCTAGGGTAGGGGCCTTATCCCCATTCTGACAGCAATGAAGTAATGAAGACGGTCTAAAGAGAGTGTGATGACTCCAAGAACAAGCAAAACTAACCTATGGGGTTGAGGTCAGAAAAGTAGTGACTTTCAGGGGTATTGGCCAGCAAGATGAAGTCTTATTATTTATTTATTTATTATTTTGGTTTTTTGAGGTAGGGTCTTGCTCTAGCCCAGGCTGATCCGGAATTCACTATGTAATCTCAGGGTGCCCTCGAACTCATGGTGATCCTCCTACCTCTGCCTCTCAAGTGCTAGGATTAAAGGCATGTACCATCATGCCCAGCCCAAGATAACGAAGTCTTGTAGAGTATTCTAAATGTCATGTATTTTGACCTGGGAGGTGTTTACACTCCTATAATTCAATGTAAGCATTCATCAAGCTATATGCATTTATGGATTTTTACTGTATATGATACTTTAATATACAATGGAGTTTTTCCTCTATATTTCTTCGATATTGTAAAAACACCCTAAACCAATGTAGAAAGCAGAGAAGTCATCAGGTGTCCCTCCGGTAGGGCTTATAGTCAAAGAAGCTTCTGGAACCAGCGATTTGGTACAAGAGATTTAAGACTGGGGTTTTCATTTAAATTAAGCCAGTCTGCTGTCTTGACTTACCCAGTAGGAGACTGAGATTTGGGACTAGGCTGATATCTAACCTTGTATCTACAGGGTCCCCTAAAAAACATGGCCCAGTGACACAAGCCAGGTGAGGTGGGTACACTCTTATAGTCTCAGCCACTTGAAATCCAGGATAATATAGTAAGATCTTACCTTTGAAAACAAACTTTAGTGTGTGTGTGTGTGTGTGTGTTATATGCACATGCAGATGTGTGAATGGGCGCGTGTGCCACTACCTTCCCATGGAGATCAGAGGTAGATGATCTTGGGAGGTTTGTCCTCTCCTTTTGCCTTCTTTTTGAGATGTGTCTCATTGTTTTGCCCTGCTTGTGAGCTGTCTAGCTGGGTGTTGCTGCAGGATTCTCCTGGCTCTGCCTCTGATTGCAGGAGGAACTTTGGAATTAAGAACCCATGCGCCAGGGCTGGAGAGATGGCTCAGAGGTACTCACCTGCAAAACCTAACAACCCAGGTTCGATTCCTCAGTGCCCACCTAACACCAGATGCACAAAGTGGCACGTGCATCTGGGGTTTGTTTGCAGTAGCTGGAGGCCCTGGAGGACCTATTCTCTCTCTCTCTCTCTCTCTCTCTCTCTCTCTCTCTCTCTCTCTCTCTCTCTCTCTCTCCATGGAAATAAATAAAAATATTTTTAAAAAAAGAACCCATGCACCACGTTGAGTCCAACTTTACGTGAGTGTTGGGGAGTTGAACTTGAGACGGGTTAACCATAGTACTGTGCCTCGGTTTACCTGTAACAAACTCAAGCTGGCAGGCTTGCAAGCAAGCACCTTTAACCACTGAAACATCTCCCCAGTCGGCATCTGACCTCTTATAGAAACTGCACCCCTGTTCTAATTGGAGGAAAGAATTCTGTTGCAGTCAGCTTTCTAGTTGCTGCACAGAAAGAGCCCAAACAAAAGCGGCTTGTGAAGGAATGGGTTTATTTGGCTTACAGACTCGAGGGGAGACTCCTTCCTGGCAGGGAAAATCATGGCATGAGCAGAGGGGTGGACATCACCTCTGCCACAGCACTGCAAACAGCAGCAGGAAGGTGTGCCAAACACTGGCAAGGGGAAGCTGGCTTATAACCCCATAAAACCGCCCCCAACAACACAGCTCCAGCGAATCAGCTGGGGATCGATCATTCAGAACACATTCATTTGTTGTGGGGGACACCTGGATCAAACCATGATATAAATTACAAC
Organism: Zapus hudsonius; assembly: GCA_004024765.1. Classification (NCBI taxonomy): domain Eukaryota; kingdom Metazoa; phylum Chordata; class Mammalia; order Rodentia; family Dipodidae; genus Zapus; species Zapus hudsonius. Next base: position 35,345 of record PVHP010011101.1, read on the forward strand.
GTGTTCAGCTCAACTCCCGCTCTCAAACAAGAGGAGGAGAGGTGACTTCTTTGGAATACAAACTGGGTCTCCCAATGAGGTAGCTGTGGAGATTAGAAGAAACACAAGAGTTAGGAGCCCTGGATCCCAGACGTGAGACCCCACAGACTGGCTGGGTGACCTCTGACTCTCTGTCCCTGGTCTTGTCTTTGAGTCTGTTCAAGGAAGGCACTGGTTAGTCACTGCTCTGAAGCCTGCCCAGTTCTGACTCGGAGAGACTGAGGAAGGTCTTTTGCCACCTTCTCTCCAGTAGCACCCTGGCACCCAGCCTCGGCACCCCTGTACTGGCTCAAAGGGAAGCCCGTCAAGTCGGACTGATTCTGGGCCCAACAGCCCAACCCAGGTCTGAATCACCAGCCTTATGGCATCCCTGGGCCAGGAGCTGGGGTGCCAGTCCAGCCGGGCAGAGCAGCACCTACTTGTGAAGTAGTACCCCTTCTTAATGCTGGCTTCCTGCCCCACTTCCCCACGGGGCCACACATGACCCCCTTTCTTCCAAACACCCAGTGCTTAGTCCCAAGTGCCAGCCACCCACGGGTGAGGACTCTGGAGTACCATGATCCCCTCCCCCACCAGCCCCAGTCTGTGCTCAGTGTCTGCCACCAGGAGCCTCTGGACAAATCCAGCCTGTTCCAGGACTTCTGCTTGATTCTGGGGACACAGCCCTTCCCTGTCCTGTGAGAGAGCAGGTCTCACAGCAGCCTGGCATGTGATGTGGCAGTGGCCCAGGAGGGGAGCACAGGAGGCATGCTAGGACCACCTCGGGACACAAGGTCCCTGCTGATGGCTCTCTCACATGTCATCTCCTCAGTGTCCTTGCTGCCCAGGAGCACAGCCAGCCAGTCATCCAGTGTGACAGCAGAGGACACAGGCTGACAAGAAAAGATAAGGCTGACACACAGGGGTTGGGGCCCCGGTCTACCATCACAGCAGGAGCAGTCAATGGATGACTCAGAGCTGGCACCCCACACCCTTGGCCCGGAAGGCTCAGGCCTCTGGGCACCCTTTGCCCCAGTGCCCTTGAGATGGCCTGCTTCAAGCTGGCCTTTCTCAATCCTGCTTGAAAAATGCTTTTTACTTGAGAGAGACCTGCTGCCTCACCAGAAGTTTATGGGCTTGATTTATGGGTCTGGCCCTCAGAGCCTGGGGCACCACTTCTGCCTGAGCCAACAAAAGCAGCCTCTGAGGTACAGCTGGGGCTCTGACCACAGTTTCTTATAGAAAGGAACAGGGAGGACCAGAGATGTGTAGTGATTTGTCCAAAATCACACAACACATCAGCTGCAGAGCCTTGACCAGGGCTTTCACCAGTACTGGGTGAGGTGGATCAGCTCGCTGTCCTGGCAGGGACAACTCAGGATGTCAGAAGTGGGGATATTGACCTTTTGTAGAGCTGAACATCTGATTCTGTCAAGACCTTGGCGAGTTAGGGACGAGGGGCATGCAAGAGTGTTTAAGCCAGTGCTGGGGAGATGGCTCAGCAGTTAAGGCACTTACTTGCATGCAAAGCCTAATGACCTGAGTTTGATTCCCCAGTACCCATGTAAAGCCAGATGCACAAAGTGGTGCATGCATCTGGAGTTCATTTGCAGTGGCTGGAAGCGCTGGCGTACCCATTCTCTCTGTCTGTCTCTCTTCTCCTTTCTCTCTCTGCTTAAATAAATAAATATTTAAAACATATTTTTCTTTAAAAAAGAAAAATAGGTGTCTAAACCAAAGCCACATGGCCATGGGTTGGACACCCTTGAATGTGTGGCCCAAGACAATTCCTCGTCAAATGTGGCCCAGAGAAACCACAGCTGCCAGGATTCTCTAAACAGCTGAGCTGCAGTGCTGGTGAAGGAGACGGACTTACTGCATGTGAGCACCTCTGAGTACAGCTGGGGCAGAGTGCTAGAACCCAGCATCCAGTACCTCCCAGATCTCCCAGCTTTACAAAGGAAATTGCAGTTCAGAGATCTTAAGACACTTTGCCCAAGTTAGCACAGCACCTGCGCAGAGAGGCGTAACACTTCTGTCTGCTTCTGAAGCCCATGTTTCATTTCTTTCTCCATGGCTTCCACTACTTCCCTCTGGAAAGGCCTCAGGGGCTGCCTGCCAGGAAAGGGCTCTGAGCATCCTGTCACCTTGGCCCACTGGCCAGGACCTGCAAGGAAAGGCTCTGCCCACGGCCTGTGGCTAGGAGGCTCCTCAGACCCACTTAAAAGAACAGGACAGGCAAAGGTGCACCTGGCCTTGGCTGCTGAAATTCCCAGGGCAGCAGGAGGGGCCCAGTTGTGGGCCAAGGTGACGCTTACCCAGATCCAGAGCTGGCCTGGGGTGCAATGGCTCAGCTGTCATTGAACCCTGCTTTGCGTCACCTGCTGTGTGACCCTGAGTATGTGGTTGGCTCTCTGAGCCTCTTTTGCTGGGAGCAAATACATGAGTCCATTTGTGCCCAGTTATGTTGTTCACTGTCCAGGAAGGGAAATGGAGAGGAAGTGGAGAGGAAGGCACACACCTATTATCCCAATGCTTGGGAGGTGAAGGCAAGAGGCTCCAGACCAGTCTGGGCTACACAGTAGGACCTAGCCATGAATAAGTAATATTTATAAGAGGGGCTAGGAGATTGCCCAGTGGGTGGGAAAAGTGCTTGCCATGCAAGCATGCAGACCAGAGTTCAGATCCCTAGCACCCCAGGTGTGGTCCCAGAGGGAGGCAGAGACAAGAGGATCCCTAGAGCTTGTTGGCTAGTTAGTCTAGCCAAAGCTATGTTCAGTGAGAGGTCCTGTCTCAAAGAATAAGGTGGGAGTCAGGCGTGGTGGTGCACGCCTTTAATCCCAGCACTCGGGAGGCAGAGGTAGGAGAATCACCATGAGTTCGAGGCCACCCTGAGATTACATAGTGAATTCCAGGTCAGCCTAGGCTAGAGTGAGACCCTACCTCGAAAAACCAAAAAAAAAAAAAAAAAAAGAATAAGGTGGAAAGCAACTGAGGAAGACATTTAATGTCGATCTCTGGCCTCCACAGGTATGTGTGCACGCGCGCACACACACTCACACACATACACACATGTGCATTCACATATTCCCTTGAGCCCATACACATATAAACATGCATGCATGCGAGCACTCACCACACACATACACGTGCAAAAAAAAGGGGGGGTACAAAGAGATGGCTCAGTAGTTGTGTCCCCTGTGCAAGCATGACGGCCTGAGTTCAAATCTCCAGATCCTACCTAAACAGCTAGGTGTGGCCACATGCCCCTGTACCCCCAGCCCCACAGAGGGGAGCAGAGACAAGGAAATGGACTGAGCCCATGAAAAACAGCAAATTCCAGTGCCAGAAATAGATTGTGGCTCAAACAAGAGCAAACATCGAGCGGAAGAGCGATGGAGCGGAACCCCTGCGTGATATGCCAGCCTCCGCTCCCTCACCAACAGGGGAGTGCATGGGGCACCACAGGACTTGCACACAACACACACACACACACACACACACACACACAAAACACACACACACACAACACACACAACAAAAGAATAATTAATACTAAAAAGAGGGCAGGAAGAGAGCTGGGGCAGCAGTGGTCTGCTCTCTGGCTGAGCCCCCATGGCAGGCCCGAGACCACACTATACTTCCCTCGCTGTGGCATTGACCACTGTTCTGGGTAGAAGGTGGTGTGACAGGGTCTCTTCTCTAGAAAGACAAGGCACGTTGGAAGTTCTTGATCTACAGGACCCAAGGGCTGGGCCATGGACGAAGCTTACTTTCTGGTTACAGAACCTCTGGAGTACTCCAGGCTTGTGCTCCAGCTCAGCAGCGTGGGCTCTGGGGAGCAGACCGGGTATGTCGCTTCCTGACACCACTTACAGTGAGGACACATGAGTAGCTGGACACCAGCCATGGTGGCATGCATGGTAACAGCGACACTATACATGGGTGGGGGTGGGGTGAGTTCTAAGGGCTGGTTGGTCTGGAAAGACAATTACTAAAACTTCACCGGTTGTGTGGATAATGTGTTTATAGAAATGTGTTCATGGGCATGAATTACTTTTCTTAAGGAAAGAAATGTTCATGTTGGTTCACAGTTTAAGAAGGGAGACGGTCCATCATGGTGGAGAAGGCATGGCCGCAGGAGTGTGAGGCGGCCAGTGTTCAGTCAGGAAGCAGAGAGAGATGGATGCTGGTGGACAACCCAACTCTACCAACAAGACCAGAAATGCCAGCTGACTCCCTGGCAGGAGATGAACCACCCCTATCGCATCAGCTAGGGCCCAGGGGAAAGCACAGAGGAAGTGGAGAGATGAGCAAGAGTGCTGCTCCCACAGCGAACCTGACAACCTGCACCACGGTGATGGAGACTGACACTGAGGACACTCAAAACATCCCAAGCAGAAATGCAAAGGCTGCTAAGAACTCACTTAAAATTCACCCACTGTGGCTCGGGGAACTTTGCAGACAAGGGGGCAGAAAGATTGTAAGAGCCATAGTGGGGGAATATACTTAGACATTACGTCCCCCACCCCCAACTAACTATCTGCTGCTCGAACTACTCATAGCCCTCAATCTCATGGAACATTCCAGCAATTCCACTGAGGAGGAAAACAGTGGATCAATACATAAATTGTTCAATGTTTCTACTTATTAAAAATAAATAAATATATAAATTAGGCTTCCTCATAATGATGACATTTGTGTTCCAAAAAATGGCGAAAAGTGAAATGGCGATTCCCAGAACAAGGAAATGTTTTCAAACTGTATATCTGAAAAAAGTCTACTATACAAAGAACTCCCAACAATGAAGACAGTCTAATTACTAAACAGACACATCTCCAAGGAAGACCCACGCATGGCCAAGAAGCTCAGATGTGTGACATCACCTGTTAGCGGGAAACACCTACAAAACCCACCCACCAGGACGCCACCATCAGAGACTGACAAGGAGAGGGCTGGGGAGATGGCTCACTTGGTAAAGTGCTTGTCTGACTGACCTGAGTTCAGTCCTCAGAAGCCATGTTTCAACAAAAAAAAAAAGTCTAGGTGTGGTGACATGCACTGGTAATCTCAGCACTGGGGGCCACTGGTCAGCCATTCTGGCCTATTTGGGCAGCACCTGAGAAGCAACACCTGAGGTTATCCTCTGATCTCCATGGCACCAGCCCCCTCTCTCGAGGAGAGTGGGGACAGACGGAAGGGCCCAGAGTGTCTTATCACCCTGGACTGCCTATGGGAGGACACCCCACTTCTCTAAGTGCCTGGACTCTGGGTTTGCAGAGGGGAGCTTAAAACACCCACAGATGAAAGCTTGCTCCCCAAAAAGGTTGCAAGAAAGGTTGTGGGGTATCCTCTCTCCAAGGTCCCTCAGAGGCCACCAATCTGATGTGGCTCCGGACTCCACCAGGTAGCAAGGTAGTTGTTTTTGTTTTTGTTTTGACTCAATGGCATGTCTTTATATCCTCCTGTGTTTCTCTCTGTCTCTGTCTCTGTCTCTCTCTCTTATGGTTTCATTATTCTTTTTGCTTGTGCGTAACGTGGTGTGTGTGGTGCGTGCACATGAATGTGCCCTTGCAGTGCCCATGCCCTCACCTGCAGCAGGAGGTGCTCTCCTGAGTGACCAAAGCCTCATGTGTCCCGCCCACTTCATTGCTCTTCCGTTCAGTCTTACTTGAGCTGGAGTCTTACTGATATAGGAGCTTGCTATTTTCCATGAGTCCAGAAGATTCCAGATCTCTGCTTCCCTTTGTGGGTTTCAGCACCCCCACACACACACGTGTCCTGCTTTCCCAGGAAGCACACTTAACCACTCATCCATCTCTCCAGCCTCTTTTAATTAATTTATTATTTATTGTGTGTGCGCACACATGTGAATGTGGGTTTATGCATGTGTGTGAAGGTCAGAGACAACCTTGGTGTTGGTCCTCGCCTTCCACCTTGTTTGAGGCTGGCCCAGGAGCTTCCTGTCCCCCTGTCTCTGCCTCCCATTTACAGAGACAAGCTGCCATTTCTGGCTCTTCCAAAGATGCCAGGGATTCAAACGCCGCTATTCATGCTTGCCTAGATGAATGCAAGCACCTTATCCATTCAGCCATCTCCCACCACTCTCTCTCTCCCGCCCTCCCTCCATCTCTCCCTCCCAAGAATGCCATGGGGATTGAACTCAGGGCCTTATGCATGCTAGGCAAACACTCTCCCACTGAGCTGCAAACCAGCTCATACCCTCTCTTGGGAGAACCTTCTCTCTTTTGCCAGGGAATCTTGCCAGATGACATTCACCTTTTCTCAGTTTTTTAAAAAATTTGTTTCAGGGCTGGAGAGATGACTTAGTAGTTAAGGTGCTTGCCTGCAAAGCCTAACCACCCAACTTTGATTCCCCAGTACCCATGTAAAACCAGATGCACAGTGGTACACGAATCTGTAGTTCCTTAACAGTGGCTAGACACAATGTCGCACCCATACTCTCTCTGACTTTTTCTCTGTCTCTCTCCTTTAAATAAGTAAATAAATAAATAAACTTAAAAAAAATTTTTTCAACCAATTTTCACTTTACATTTCTGTCTCTCAAATCACGTGCTCCATTCACCCCTTCTTGCCTTTCTTCCTGGCTACCACTGACACCCCAGACTTAGCACTTGGTCCTGAGAACCAATTAGGCCATGAGTGTTCATTTTCTCACCATTGCTCAGACCATCATGGCCGGCACAGTGTCTCCTTTGATCTATGAGTTATGTAAAAGACTGCTTTTTCAGTTTCCTGATGAATAGGGTTTTCTTATGATCCTTGCTGAGTTCCAGGCTAATTGCCCAGAGTCAGAGGATGTGGTCGGATGATACAGTGCATTTCAGTGTTGTTGAGACTTGCTGCGGTGGGAACCACACAGGTCAGTTTTCAGATGTGTCCAGAACTTGAGAAAAATGTAAGTTGCTCACAGCTATGACCGAGTTGCCCGGATGTTGCCTAGAAAGAGCATAGTATTGCGTTCATCAAATCTCGAGATTTCTAGTTAATTTTTGTCCCCTTTATCTTTCTGCTGTTTAGACCTGCTAAAATCTCCTACCGAAAAATTAAATTTAAAAAAATCAACTATATGAGACTTGTCCAATTCTCAGAGTTCAAATCATATATTTTGAGATTGGTGTAATCCTGGCTTTGTAATATAAATAGAGAAAGGGCCTTTCCCTCTTCTGGTTTCTGGAAGGGGTTGTGTAAAATTAATACCAACTCCTTAAATTTTTTTTGTGAGATTTTCCAGTAAAATCATCTAAGCCAGCAATTTTTTAAATGTTTTTAAATTATAAATTTAATTTCTTTAGTAGTTAAATGGCTATTAAAATTATTGATTTCATACTGGATGAGATTTCATACTGGATGAGTTCTCTGTGGTTTTCTTTTTATTTGGTTGGGTTTGTTGTGTGTGTGTGTGTTTTTAAGACTTAGAGACTGTATTAGGTTAAGAGAAGGAAAGAGGAGAAAATACCGAGAGCTTCTGCCATGTGGAAGGCAGAGAGCCCATGTGGGAGTGGGGGCAGGGCTCTTTCACCCTGTATTATTATTTTTTTTTTTTGAGGCAGAGTATCACTGAAGTCCAGGCTGTCCTTGAATTTACAGTGATCCTCCCACCTCAACCTGGGATTATAGGTGTGTGCCACCATACTGGGCTTGTTTGTACATTTTTTTTTTTGAGGAATTACCCCATTTCATCTAATCTGTCATATGTGTATTTGAAAACTTCTTCATAGTGTTGAGGCAGGATAAAAAAGGCAAGGAAAATTATGGGGACCTGGGGAAGAAGAGGAGCCCCTCATTCTGGAGTTCAGGCATGCATGGGTGCCATGTCTGGCTTTTTTACATGGGTGCTAGGGGTCACAGCAAGTGCTTTTACCAACTGAACCATCTCCCCTGGCCTTTATTGATCTTTATTTGTATTTCATTAGGATTATAGAGTATACTGTATAATATCAGTTCTTTTGCATATTTTTTGAGAATTGGCTTATGTTCCATGATTTGATCTATATTGACATATAGCCCATAGGTCCTTGAAAAAGAATGTGTACTCTCAGTTGGTAAAGAGCTCACCTTGTAAGCATAAGAACTTGAGCTCGGTTCCCAAAATCCATGTTTTAAAAAAGCCATCTCCGTGTTGGTTTTCTTTTCTCACTCAGGTTCAACTCTTCTTTTTTTAATTTTTATTTTTTAAATATTTTACTTCTATACAGTGAGAGAGCACGCCAGAGCCTCCTGCCACTGCAAACAAACTACAGATGCATTTGCCACTTTTTGCGTCTGGCTTTACGTGGGTACTGAGAAATCGAACCCAGGTCATTAGGCTCTGGAGGTTGGCACCTTAACTGCTGAGCCATCTTTCCTTCCCCAACTTTTTTTTTTTGTTGTTGTTTGTTTGTTTTTTCGAGGTAGGGTCTCACTCTAGCCCAGACTGACCTGGAATTCACTCTGTAGTCTCAGGCTGGCCTCAAACTCACAGCGATCCTCCTACCTCTGCCTCCCCAGTGCTGGGATTAAAGATGTGTGCCACCATGCCCAGCTCCAACTTTTCTTTTTTAAAAATTCTTTTTTCGGGGCTGGAGAGATGGTTCAGCAGTTAAGGCACTTGCCTCCAGTGCCTAAGGCCCTGGGTTTAATTCTCCAGTACCCACATAAGCCAGACACACAAGGTGGCAGCTCTGGTATCATACACTCCTCTCCCTCTTGTCTCTCTCTCTCTCTCTCTCTCTCTCTCTCTCTCTCTCTCTCTCTCTCTCTCTCTCTCTAACTCTGCTTAAAAATGAATAAAAATATTTAAAAATAAAATATCTTTTTAATTTGATTGTTTGAGAGAGACAGACAGACAGACAGAGAGAGACAGAGAGAGAGAGAGAATGATACTATAGGGTCTCTTGCTGCTGCAAACGAACTCCAGACACATATGCCACTTTGTGCATCTGACTTTACATGAGAAGAGTGTCAGCAGCAAAACCAGACCCCAACATGAGGTAGAGATAAAGCCTGCCTTGGCCAGAGGGACATTCCTTCCCCCATCCCGGGAGCCAAATGACCACCTGGCCCCCCCACATGGCCCCTAGACCCCCAGAGCTTCACTCCCCTTTATAATCCCCAAATCTGCCTATTCCAGTTGGCTTTCTCCGCCCTGCTGAGAGCAGGGCAGCTCCTGCTTTTATCTGAATAAAGCTTCCATCTTGCTTCAGAGCGCCTCCGGTGGTCTCGTGGTCTCGGTCACTTTCAAACCTTACAGCAAGCAAGCGTCTTGAACCACTGAGCAATCTCTCCAGCCTCTCTACACGTTTTTAAAACTTTATTTTGTGGGTTCATAAAAGCTGAATTCTTGGTGTGTTTTTACAACTTTTCACTGGGAGCTCCTGCTCATTCCCCCTTGTAGTGGCGGGAGTTTTATGAGATCTGGATTGAGATGTTTCCTCTAGGAAGGATTATAGTTTGGGTTTTTTAATATTTTATTTATTCATTTTCAAGCAGAGAGAGAGAGAGAGAGAGAGAGAGAGAGAGAGAGAGAGAGAGAGAGAGAGCACCAGGGCCACCACCTTGTGGGTCTGGCTTATGTGGGACCTGGGGAATTGAATCCGGGGCCTTAGGCACTGGAGGCAAGTGCCTTAACTGCTGAGCCATCTCTCCAGCCCTATAGTTTGTTTTTAATGGATTCCTAGCATAACCCTCACCAGGGAGGGACTCTAAACCAAACCCTCTGCCTCTCCCTTACAGACTCAGCAGGAAGTAGGAATCTGGGCTCTGGGCTCCCTGGAGGCCAGCTCAGGGTTAAGCTGATTTCTCAGCCTACTGAGTCACTATTTTTCTTGGTACCTCCTTCCAGGACCCTAACTCATGGGCTAGTGCCACCCACATTCAGGGTTGGTCTTCCCTCCTCAGGAAGCATCTCTCAGGCTTGGCTCTTCACAAAGAGTGTTCCCTGTGGAGCTTCGGTGGTGTGTCATCGTCATCATCAACTTGACTGGATTTGGAATCTCCTAGGAGACACAGCTCTGGGTGTGTCTGTGAGGATATTTCCAGAGAGGTTAAATTGAGCAGGGTAGACCCATCTTGAACAGGGCAGCACCATCCCGTGGTCTGGGGTTCTGGACTGTATAAAAGGGAGCCCCAGCCTTCATCTCTCTGCTTCCTGACTGTGGGCACAAGGTGACCTCATGTGCCTGCCACCATGCCTTCCCCACCATGATGAACTGTCCCCCTGACACCGGGAGCCACATTAAACCCATCTTTTTTTTTAATTTTTTTTTTCTTTTTTGAGGTAGGGTCTCACTCTAGCCCAGGCTAACCTGGCACTCACTCTGTCGTCTCAAGGTGGCCTGGAACTCATGGCGATCCTCCTTCCTTTGCCTTCCAAGTGCTGGGATTAAAGGCGTGTGCCACCACGCCCATTCTTAAATTGCTTATGTCAGGATGTTCTGTCACAACAATGAGAAAAGTAATTAATACAGGGGAGTCTCAGATTCCCCCCTCCTCAGGTCTGGCTTCTCTTGCATCACATGGGCATCTAAGTGTTCTAATTTTCTTTCTCATTTTTGACATTTTCATATACATACATACATACATA